>RCUC01139053.1:0-87638 GCA_003697995.1 Taxidea taxus jeffersonii | reverse complement strand
GCTGCTTTCAGGATTTTCTCTTTGTCGCTAAGACTTGTAAATTTTACTATTAGATGGCGGGGTGTGGGCCGATTCCTATTGATTTTGAGGGGTGTTCTCTGCACCTCCTGGATTTTGATGCTTGTTCCCCTTGCTATATTAGGGAAATTCTCTACAATAATCCTCTCCAGTATACCTTCTACTCCTATTTCTCTTTCTTCTTCTTCTGGAATCCCAATTATTCTAATGTTGTTTCGTCTTATGGCATCACTTATCTCTCGAATTCTCCCCTCGTGGTCCAGTAGTTGTTTGTCTCTCTTTTGCTCAGCTTCTTTATTCTCTGTCATTTGGTCTTCTATATCACTAATTCTGTCTTCTGCTTCATTTATTCTAGCAGTAAGAGCCTCCATTTTTGATTGCACCTCATTAATAGCTTTTTTTATTTCAACTTGATTAGACTTTAGTTCTTTTATTTCTCCAGAAAGGGCTTTTATTTCTCCTGACAGGGTTTCTCTAATATCTTCCATGCCTTTTTCGAGCCCGGCTAGAACCTTGAGAATCGTCATCCTGAATTCCAGATCTGACATATTACCAATGTCTGTATTGATTAGGTCCTTAGCCTTCGGTCCTGTCTCCTGCTCTTTTTTTTGTGGTGAGTTTTTCCGCCTTGTCATTTTGTCCAGATAAGAATCCGCTGTTCTCCTTGTTAAGTGAACTTGGTCTTGGCTGTATTTCTTTGATCTTCTGGGGGAGGGGCCTGTTGTAGTGATTCTCAAGTGTCTTTGCCCCAGGCGGAGTTGCACCGCCCTTACCCGGGGCCGGGCTAAGTAATCCCCTCAGGTTCCCTTTCGGGAGCTTTTGTTCCCTGATCGCTTTCCGTAGAGTTCGGAGGATGGGAATGACAATGGTGGCCTCCCAATCTCCGGTTCAGAGGAGCCGAGAGCTTGGGGCCCCAGTCTTCAGTGCGCCTTCATAGAAAAGCGTTTAATCCCTCCGGTCTCCCAACCCCCGTTTGGGCTCGGAGACCGCGCGCGCTCGGAGACTGCGCTCAGAGAAAATCGTGCGTAAGCAGTCCCGTCTCACTGGCTTCTGGGAGTGCTCCGAGCTCACCCAGCCTGTGACCAAGCGTCTCTGTCTCTGGCAGAGTCCCACCTGGAGTCTCCGCACCCCGTAGATCCCTGAGCTCTCCCGGGTCGGAGTCTCCCCGGATCTTGTGGGGACCCCTCGCACAGAGCACTGGCCCGTACCACAGAGCACCGGTCCGTTTCACAGACCACTAGGAAACCTCAGCTCTGTCTCCGCAGCCGGCTTCCCTGCTCTAATACCTGTGAGCTCTCTGACACTCAGGCACCCCTGATCCTTCTGTGACCCCGCGGGACCTGAGTCCACGTTGTCCCCGTGATGTCTTCACCCCAGTTTAGCCTCTGGAGCGATGTCCCTCCGTGGAGCAGACTTTTAAAAGTTCTGATTTTGTGCTCCGCCGCTTGCCGGGAGCCGGCCCCTCCCCCTGGGGTCTATCTTCCCGTCGCGTTGGATTCACTTCTCTGCTGGTCCTACCTTTTAGAAAGTGGTCGATTTTCTGTTTCTAGAATTGTTGTTTTTCTTCTCTTTGATCTCCTATTGGATTCATAGGTGTTCGGAATGGTTTGATAGGCTATCTAGCTGATCTCCTGCTGTCTGATGTCGTCTCAGCCTGCTACTTCTCCGCCATCTTGACTCCGAAACTCTGATTCTTCATTTTTTAATTTGTGGGCTTTGGTGACTACTGCAAAGAGAAGCTAGTGGTTTTTTTTGTTTGTTTTTGTTTTTTTGTTTTGGGTTTTTTTTTGGTAGAAATTTTTCAGTGCTGGGTTTCCAGTAAATGTAAACATGTTTTTCTGAGACACACTAGAACATTTGCAACAGTTAAAGATTCTTTCCTCCCTTTAGAAACCTACCCAATTCTGAAAACATTGTTTATGTAGCTGTTAATAGCTACATTTAACATAGTGTATTTTGTGTTGTTCTGTCAAATTCTAGATTAAAAAATTATTTTGATTTTAACATGTCCTCCTATCTTAATTATGTACTATTTAGATAAAAAAAACAGCTTATGGGGGCCTTGCTTGAATGCCTAACTAAAGACTCTGGGCTGTAGCAGTAATAGAAATAGTAGTCAGGATGATTGATTCTATAACCAGTACTTATTTTTTCATGACTGTGTGTCAGGCACTGTGCTATAAGTTCTTTATGTGTGTTCCTTTCTCCATTTAATACTTCGACCACCCCTGAGTTGGGTTCCATGGTCTCCTCCATTTTATATTGATAGTGAGGCACCCAGAGAAGATAATGTAATTTGCAACACGGTGGAGCAGTCTGATCGTAGGGCCTACATACATAGCTTCAGCTGGACTATGTGACATTACTGATTTTCCATGTCTAAAATGTTGAGTATCATCCTTTTTCTATGGTTTAATCTACTAAGCTAAGCTACCTTTGCTTTGCTTTGTTCTCTAAGAAGTGGGAGGTGTATTAACTTCTTATGAATATAATTTCATTTGTTTCAAAGATTTATTTGTTGATTTATCTTAGAGAGAGAGAGAGAACGTATAGGCAGTGGGAGGGGTAGAGGGAGAGGGAGAGAGAATCCACAAGCAGATTCCCTGGCTGAGCACGGAGCCCATTGTGGTGCGCAGAGTCAAGATCCTGAGATCTTAACACCTGAGCCAAAAGCAAGAGTTGGCCACTTAACAGACTTGAGCCGCCCAGGCTAGGCGTCCCATGAATATAATTTTAAAATTTAGTTAAACTCCACGATTTCAGATGAATTGAAGGACAGGGCAGTCTGAATGAAAGAATATTGTTAAGGATGTATTATTTCATTACTCTGTACTTAATGTACTTGAGTATAGTTTTAATTTGTGTTTTAAAAAAAAGACAAGGTAAATTCTAATAGGGTAAAATGTTACACAGTGAAAAGTAAGTCATACTCTCCATGGGTAACCACTGTTAACAGTTTCTTGGGACCCTTTCTAGGGCTCTTTTATGTGTATACACATGTAAATACCCCACCCCCAGTTATACACAAAAGGGACAAACCGTGTACACCTTTTCACCTTTTGCTTTGTGATATTCTCAACACTTCTTGGAAACATTCTGTATCAACCCATGTAAATCCACCTCTTTCTTTTCTTTTTTTTTTTTTTTAACTTTATTTAAGCTTTATTTAAACATATAATGTAACCCCACCACCCTCTCCCAACCCCACCTCTTTCTTTTTAATGATGCATTATGTGGATGCATCATAGTTGGGTAAGCCAGGCCTCTCCTAATACATGGCTAGTTTATTTTCAGGTTTTTACTTCTTACAATTTGATTGCAGTGACTGTTCTTATAATTACATCTTTGTGAACATGTGAGAGTATTTCTGTAGGTTAATTGGCTAAAGTGAGTGAGTAGATCAAAGGATGTATGCATTTTTTTATTTTGAGAGTTACTACAAATTTCAGAGCTTTTGCCATTTGTTACTCTCATTAAAAACATATGGGGGTTTCTTTTCCTATATCCTCCCTCATATAGACTGTTGCCAAGTTTTATGATTTGTGCTAATTGATACTGTAATTTATATTTTTAAATTGTAAGGTTGAGCATCTTTTTATATGTTAAAGGTCATTTTTATTTTTTTTCCTCTTGATCTGTCTGTTCATATCCCTAGCCTTCCCCCCCACCCCCGGATTTGTAGTTTTTTCTATTCTGAGTTGTGAGTGTTCTTTGTATATTAAGAAAAATAATCCCTTGATGTATGTGCTATAAATGTTTTTTCCCAACTGAATATTTACTTTTTTGTCTTTGTAACAATACATTTATGACAGACTTGAAACATTTTTCTGTAATAAAATTTATCAGTGTTTTCTTTCAAGGTGTCTATGGCTTGATGTCCTAGAAAGACCTTTCTGGTTCAGATATTATAAAAAATATTTTTCTTGTCTTTTCTTCTACTGTTCCATGGTTTCACTCTTTGTGTATGATAGGATTTTTGATGCTTTTATCATTTATTATTAGATGTTAAACAGGGATGCAACTTAATTTTTCTCTCAGGAGAGTATCTGGTTATCATATCACTAGTGTTTAAGCAAATCAGTTGTCTTTTAATTGATTGTAAAATGCAATCTATATCTTTATGGTTAATTCTTATATGTCTGGGTCTGTTTTTGGTTTCTGATCTGTTTCATTGACCTATTTGTCTAATCATGGACATTGCCAAACTTTTTTTTTTTTTAAGATTTTATTTATTAATTAGAGAGAGGGAGATCACAGAGGGAGCATGAGAGGGAGAAGCAGGCTCCTGCTGAACAGAGAGCCTCATGTGGGGCTTGATCCTAGGACCCTGAGATCATGACCTGAGCCGAAGGCATTAACTCAACCTACCTAGCCACCCAGGCGCCCCACCAAACTCTTTTAATTATTATTGCTATATAATGTTTTAATACTTGGTAAGCCTTGTTGTGCCACCTTTCCTCTTTTTTCAGAATTTTCCCGAGATTCTTGCATGTTTGTTTTTCCATGTGAAATTTATTTTATTTTATTACGTTTTTCCATGTGAAATTTAGAATCCGTTTGTCTGGTTCCCAAAAATATCCTATTGCCATCTTTCTTGGGATAGCATTAAATTTATAGATTAATATTGGAAGAATTCACACCTTTACAATATTGAGTATTCCTACCCAAGAGTAGGGTGTTTTTCTCTTTTGTCTCCTTCTATGTCTTTTAGTGGTGTTTTCAATAGGTCTTTTTTTTTTGGTTGTTGTTAAGTTTATTCCTAGATACTCTATCTTGTTTAGTTACTCTTATGAATAGTATCTTCTGTATTTTGTAGCAGTGGTTTGTATGTGGGAAATTTAATTGACTTTGATATATTTATCTGATATTCTGCCAATTTGCTGCATTCTTATTTGTAGTCATTTATCAGATATTCCCTCATTCTAGGGTCACATAATCATATCTAAAAGTGGTGAGGATTTTGTTCTTTTCTTTCTATTTTTATACTTCTTATTCTTTCTCCTGTTTCATTACATTTGTTAATACTGTCAGAACATTGTTAAATAATATTCCTGACAAGTGAACATTCCATGATGATGGTTCTTAGCTTGAGATTTGTATTTGTCATGTTAAGGTGTTAGTTGGTCATGTTATCAGAATTATCTTTGAAGATGATCATTTATCTTTCCTCTCTTAGTCTGTGGCCCTGATGAATTATATTAATAGATTTGTTACTATTGAACTATCCTTGCCTTTCCACTGTGAATCTCATTTAAATCATGCTGTTATTTTGCTTTTTGGATTCTGTTTGATAAGACTTTATTTGGGATTTTTAAAATCATTTATAAAAAAGCTTAGTTTATAGTTTATTATATTCTCTTTTGTCAAGTTTTGAAACAATTGTTATACTGACACTTTTCAAATGTATGAATAATTTGAATTAAGCTAGTTTTATTTGTTAAGATTCTTAGGGCGGTATTTTTCAAACTTTTTTGACTATGACCTAGGATGAGAAAAGGATTTTATAACATGATTGTGTGTGTGTTGTGTGTGTGTGTGTGTGTGTGTGTAAATTAACAAACATTCCATAGCAGTTCTTACTCCTGTTCTATATGATTTAGTCTAATATTTTCTGTTCTATGTATTTACTTTAAAAAAATGTTAGTTGCTACAGTTTGAAAAACACTAACTTAGGTTCTTGTTTAAAAAAAATCGATGAGTATAATGATTCATCAGTTGTTGGTGTATAGCTGCTTCATTAGTTGATGATCATGGCGGCAATTTGTAAGTTGTATAGTACTATTTAAGGGTGAATCATTTACTGACCTTACCAGCATATTGCCTGTTAAGTGAGAAGTATCCCACATTGACTGATTTCTGATCTGGGAGTTTGTTCTTTAGAATTCTTTCTTCAGTTTGTTTAGCAAATTTCCTTTTCATGTTGGAAATATTTTTAAAAAATACCTGACCTGGACCCTCGAAAATGATGAGATACCATTGTGCGAAGTAATGAGACTTGACGATTATTGTGTTGTCAGGAAGACAGCTATGCTAGTAAATACTACATCTTTCCATTCATTTTGGCTTTTCTTACTGATTTTCTTTTTCAGGAATGTCTGAATCTGAACAGGCTCTTAAAGGTACTTCTCAAATTAAATTACTCTCATCTGAAGATATAGAAGGGATGCGACTTGTATGTAGGGTAAGAGATACTTTTTTCCCCATGGGGTAAGCTGTGTGTAAGTGGACATGAAGTAATTAGACATGAAGTCAATGATTTGTTGATTTATAAAGGTAGCAGTTATATTGTCAGACTTTGGCTAGCCATACTTTTCCTTAAACTAGTGTTAGCATATAATTTTATGCAACTGTTGTTTTCTATATAGATAGCTTGGATAGCCTTTTTGAAAAATAATATGGCAGGTAATCTAGCTTAGTTGGCAGTCAATTTCTTGACACTTTTTTTTTTTAAAGAACCAGGTATTCATGATATTTTGTCATTTTATTTTCATGAGTCATCATAACAATAAGGCAAACTTTAAGGCTTTATATAACTTTAAGTAAAAGCCTCCGTTAAAGCCATGAAATATAGTAGCCCACCCTTATCTGTGGTTTCGCTTTCCATTGTTTCAGTTATCCGTGGTCAACCACGGTCTGGAGGCAGTTGATCTTTTTTCTGATGTATTGTCAGAAGGTCATTAGTAGCCTAGTGCTACATCACAGTGCCTGTGTCATTCACTTCATTTTATCTCATCATGACAGCATTTTATCATCTCACATCATCCCCAGAAGGGTGAGTACAGTATAGTAAGCTATTTTGAGAGAGGGAGATCACATTCATATAACTTTTATTAAAGTATATTATAATTCTATTATTGTTATTAATCTCTCACTGTCATTTATTTATAAATTAAATTTTATCATAGGTTTATATGTATAGGAAGACATAGTATATGTTGGTTTCGGTACAGTCTGGTTTCAGGTGTCACTACAGATAATGGGAAGCTACTGTAACTAGGAAGTATAAAAATGTGAGAAGACTTAACTTCCACTACTTGATTATTGTTTAGATTCCTAGGATATGCATTTTCACATAGAAACCAGTCATGCTTACTTATTAAGCTAGTTTGCCCATATCTATATACATACACATCTCTTGATTGATGGATATTAGAAATGCAAATGGTTTTAAAAATGAAAATGCAAGATTATAATATTTAGGGTGCACTTCTCTCACAAAATCTAAGATAGTACAAAGTACAGATTTCTCTTTCTGTTTCATTTCTTCTTGAATGTGTTAAATACTTCTTTTTTACAGCTTGCTAGAGAAGTGTTGGACATTGCTGCTGGCATGATTAAACCCGGTGTGACTACTGAAGAAATAGATCATGCTGTACACTTAGTAAGAACTCTACTTTTGAAAATGTTTTTCACATTATTAGATGTTTTAGGCTTCTAAAAATTAAGTAAACTTAAGTTCTGAATGTCAAAAGTAATGTCTAAATTAACATAGCTAATTTAAAGCAGATTCTTGCTTTATTTCAATATAGAAGATATTTAAGTCTTTATTCCCATTTTTAAGTATCTGTGATATTGACGTCTGAGGTGAGCTTGAAATATCTTGTTTCTGAAATCTCACATTTTATAATGTTTAGTTTAGTTTTTATAAAATGGTAATTTTACAAATTTATAGTGCTTTATTTTTTTAATGCTAGTGCTTTAAATCATGCCACTACATACATTAATTATTCTGAAATAAGAATACAACTTCTGAAACTAGATTAGTAGAAAAATGTTCCCTTTCATATCTATAATAACAAAGCAGTAAATAGATCAGTGTTTATAGTAAATACGATACAGGGTATCTCTTTTATAAAGATTGCCTGTCCATCATGGAGAGACCTTCGTACATGAGTAGTAATGAATGCACACATTATGTGAGTAGATTGTTCACAAGAGAAGAACAATAATTAGTTAATAAATCACAGGGAAAACTAATTAAACCTGCTGTCGTAATCAAACAAAAGCAAATCATGAAGACCTACTGAATTAGTTCAGTATTTTAAAGATGTTTATTTCTACTGCCTTTATGGAGAAGATGAAGCTGGTACTTCTTTACATGGTCATCCTACTGTAAATTGGGACAACCTTCTTGAAAGGAAATTTGACAGTGTGTCTTGAGCCATAAAAATGTTCATAAAATTAATCATTAATTAAGAGAGAGCAAGTGCACGCCCATGTGTGCAAATGGGGGAGGGACAGAGGGAGAGAGAATCCCAAGCAGCCTCCTCGCCCAGCATGGAGCCCAGCAGCGAGGCTCCATCTCACTGAGATGCTGAGATCAGGACATGAGTCGAAATCAAGAGTCAGATGTTTAACCATCTGAACCACCCCAGCTTGGTGCCCCAGCTTGTAAAATTTTTTATTAAAAAAAACCTACAAATTCCGATTTGGGGAAATTGTTCCATATATTATAAAATATGTAATATGCAGTAATAGCATTTTGTGCACTTGTCATAGCTCAGGTGCTCTTTATATATGTGTGTGTGTGTGTATTTTTATTTATTAGAGATTGAGCGTGCGTACAAGCTGGGGGAGGGGCAGAGGAAGAGGGAGAAAGCAGGCTCCCTGCTGAGCAAGGAGCCTGATTTGGGGCTCGATTCCAGGACCCTGGGATCATGACCTGAGCAGAAGGCAGGCGCCCAGCTGACTGAGCGAGCCACCCAGGTGCTCCCAGATGCTCTTTTACATGCTGCTTTTACTAACTTATTTAATCTCTGCAACAGCTCCATGAAGTAGATATCACTGTTGTCTCCCTTGTATAGGAAAGGAAACTGAGGAAGGGGTTAATTAACTTGTCCAATGTTAGACACAACTTGTAAGTGATGGAGTTGGCATTTTTCGTCAAGACAGTTTGCTGTGTAAACTATTATTTATACTGGTTGTGAGAAGTATAAGAGTGTATCATTAAGTAAGGGAAAAGTGATAGGAATATAGTTATTGGTTGTAACATTTTATGTAATTGAGGAAACTTAATTTAAATTTTCCAATAATAGTGGAATTGGCAGTAAAATTATGGTGTATTTCACAAATCATGTTGTATGCAACTACTTAAAAATTACTAGTCTAAAGACTGTCTGGCAGTATGGAAAGAGAAAGCATGTATGCTGTAACTCCCACTGTGGAAAAATATCCAAGTAACACAAGATTCGTTAAGGAAAACCTAACCGTTTTCTTAGAGGTTCCTTTGTTGTTCCATATGAATGTAGTGATTAAAATGTATCTGAAAGTACTTTTTTTTTTTTTAAAGATTTTATTTATTTATTTGACAGACAGAGATCACAAGTAGGCGGAGAGGCAGGCAGAGAGAGAGGAGGAAGCAGGCTCCCTGCCGAGCAGAGAGCCTGATCCCAGGACCCTGAGATCATGACCTGAGCCAAAGGCAGAGGCTTTAACCCACTGAGCCACCCAGGCGACCCTATCTGAAAGTACTTTATCATCTCTTAATTATGTTGGTATTCCTTTCTTGGTCACAGGGATATAGGGTTGTTGTATAAGATACTATAATTAGATTAAAAGTACATGTTAATATTTACTTTAGAAATTATCTTTTCATTTTAAATAATATATTTTTAATAAAAAGTAGTTAATTCTAAACTAGAATCTTCAGATATATAACATTTGTATTTGTAAGTATTTGTAATATGTGAATTTGCTTTTCTTTTGCAATTATTAGTAAACTGGATTGCATAAAGTCTGGTATATATTTTAAGATGACATTTACTACTATTTCTAAAAGTTCATTAGTATCTGTGCAACATATTTTCACATTTTTCAAATTTTAAAACCTGGCTAATTGTGGTGCCTGGATGGCTCAGTCTGTTGAACATCTGACTCTTGATTTTGGCTCAGGTCATGATCTCAGGGTCATGAGCTTGAGCCCTACATTGGGCTCTGCTTGTGGAGTCTGCTTGAGATTCTCTTATTCTCCCTCTGCCCCTTCCCCCACTTGGCACACACTTTCTCTCTCTCTCTCTCTAAATAAATAAACACAATCTTAAAAAAAATCTGGTTAATTGTATATTGATTAATTTTTTCTTTTGCTCATTCCAAATTATTTCTCTGTATTTTAATTTATTATAGGCATGTATTGCAAGAAACTGTTATCCTTCTCCCCTGAATTATTATAATTTCCCAAAGTCTTGTTGTACTTCAGTGAATGAAGTGATCTGCCATGGGATTCCAGACAGACGGCCCTTGCAAGAAGGTGATATTGTTAATGGTAAGAAATATGTAAGTGTGACTTTTGTCCCCATCAGTGAAACAGCATTTGGACATCTGATAGTGACTTGATTTTGTTCACTTTGTTCCTGTCTTGACTTACCCTTTTTTTGTATTTAAAATGTAAAAGAAATCTTAAATATATGGAAACGTTTTTTATGATTTTAAGATACTGCTTTTTAAAGATTTTTGTTTATTTATTTATTAGAAAGAGAGAGCTCAGGCAGACAGAGTGGCAGGCAGAGGCAGAGGGAGAAGCAGGCTCCCTGCCGAGCAAGGAGCCCGATGTGGGACTCGATCCCAGGACGCTGGGATCATGACCTGAGCCGAAGGCAGCCGCTCAACCAACTGAGCCACCCAGGTGTCCCTTAAGATACTGCTTTTAAGATACTTCTAGTATTTGTTTGGTACAGCATGAATTTCTTTCTTTTTTTTTTTTTTTAAGATTTTATTTATTTGACAGAGATCCCAAGTAGGCAGAGAGGCAGGCAGAGAGAGGGGAAGGGAAGCAGGCTCTCCGCTGAGCAGAGAGCCTGATGCGGGGCTCGATCCCAGGACCCTGAGACCGTGACCTGAGCCAAAGGCAGAGGCTAACCCACTGAGCCACCCAGGTGCCCCCAGCATGAATTTCTTTAATGCCAGTTGTCATATGTGATTGATAAATAGGTGAAAGATGAGTGAAATGTGGAAGTAATGTTCATTTAACTGGGATATTTTTCCCCTTTTCCTTTTAGTCCACTGATGATTTTGAAGAGATCAGGGTTTTCTTACAGCAGGTTTTCTTACAGATAAGAAGTTTTTAGTAACATCTGAAGACCCTACGAAAATAGCTAAAATCCTACAGAAGTACAGAAGCCTTCCTTGATGTAAAAAGTTCAGAACATGGCTCTAAGGACCACTCACTGTTTTAAGCTATCTTGCAAGTGCAGAGGAAGGAGCTGCCAAGACATTTCCCTCTGGGATTAAAAGACATAGCGACAAAGAAGGCATCCCTAGATGGTATTTTTAATATTGATGAACTTGGTCTCATTAGTAATCAGATATCTTCAAAGGCTTATGTATCAGATGGGGAAGCATGAGGCCAAGTGGTGAAGGCTGCTGGGGATGCAGTGCCCATGATGCTGGCTGGGCGCGGTGCTAGAGACAACGGACACCTCTTATTCTGGTTATAACAATCAGGGGGCTGTTTATGAAATGCCCTAGGTGTTGAGTGGTCTGCCCGAACTCTTTTTTTTTGTACAAACCGTGTTACTTATGTTACATGCATAATGTGTGTGGTTTTTCAGGAATATATGTGTCATGCTAGCCAACACACTATATTGTGATCTTGTAGGTTGGTTGAAAATTCATGGTTTAAAAATAGTAATTTAATGTATACATTTAGTGTTTTATATACTAGTAGTCTGTCCTCTTAAATATGGGGACAATGGGAGGTATGAATATTCAGAAATAAGGAGTTTTTGGAAAAACAAATATAGAATAGCGTAAGCTTTTCTATTTATGGATGTGCTTGGAGGAGGAAAAACTTATTGAAGATGGTAAGTGAAAGTATTTTCTGTTTAATGTCAAAATGTAGCATAACCCTCCATTTAATGCCTTTAATGTGGCTTATTGATCTTGCACCAACGTGTCCTCAGTAGGTTTCTTCTGCTACCCATGATCTGATTACTGTTGTATGTATAGAAGCCCACCATCTGGCGTATGCTGCGTGACCACTCCGTTTTCTCCACAGTGAGTTTAGTTACAGGCAAGGGGTGTCTTTCAGGAAGTCACTCTATATATCCCTTAGTGTCTGCTTGGAGAATGCAGTAATTGTCTTGCTCCTGAAACAGCTTGATGCTACCATGTTGGAGAGGTGACTTCTGTTCTGAGATAAAAACAAATGTGGTCTTTTTATTTGTCCATTGTTTTGCAGTGGACATCACTCTTTATCGAAACGGTTATCATGGGGACTTGAATGAGACGTTTTTTGTTGGAGATGTGGATGAGGGAGCGCGGAAGCTGGTGCAGACCACGTATGAGTGCCTGATGCAAGCCATTGATGCAGGTCAGTGTCCGTGCTGGGCACCCGCTGGAGCTGCTCTGTGTTGATGGGCCTTACCTGGCTCTTTATTGCATTCCGTGTCCCTACCAGTTCTGCCTCTACCCTAAGTTGAGTTTCTTGGGATTATAGCAGTGATGGATTTACGAGTGATTTGGGAATCCCTTGATGAGGTGGACCAGGACCAGATGATTGCTTATCATCTTTTATCTCTTCTGTGATTTATTGGCCTTTTCTTTGGCTGATAAATGTGGAGGAATGTATAGTTCTTGAGTGCAGTTTTTTTCCTTGTTAATTCTTTTATAAGTATTGTGTTCTCATAAAAAAACAAGATGCTAGATTATGAGAGAAAAATGAATGATCTTCCTTTATACTTATCTCTTTCCTTTTTATGTCTTTTAAAATCTACTTTTAACATTTAGTTTTTTTCCTACTTCTAACATTTAGTCTTTTTCTCCCCTGTGTATTAACAGACAGACAGACCACATATACCTGTATGTATGTTTTGTTAAGTTAAATGGAGTTATAGTATTGGTAGTAGTATGTAATTTAGTACTTTCTCAATAGGATCTTTATGAATTTTCCAAATTAGCAAATTAGTATCTGTATGCATAAATCTACTCCCTTCTTTTAATGGCAATATATTACATTCCATAGTGTAAACATTTCTGCAGCTCTTCCCTACTGGAATTTGGTATTTTCCAGATATCTTGCTACCGTAGTGAATAATAACTGTTTTCTTTTCTTTTCTTTTTTTTTTTTTGTGAATGTATTTCTCTAGGCTTTTGCTCAGGCTATCTTTTTCCATAGAAACAGCTCATACAGATATTTTTGTTGTTGCTTATACTTTTTTAGGAGGAGAGAGAAGGAATGGCTTGTTCAGAATGCTAGCAGACTGTTACTCAAAGGACAGTTTGCATGCAAACAACATTTTCAGTTGAAACCCACAACATTTTAGCTGTATTGTTTCGTATATTATCTGTACCCCCCCCACCGCCCCTACCCCCGCACAATAAACCTGATACATCATCAACAAAGTATTGGACATGACCAGGTTCTTTGACAAACACATAGTTATCTCTAACAACATAGATTTGTTATTGTTATTGTTTTGAGTCTATTTTAACATGCATGGGAGATGATGAGATTTTTACTAATAAATTTGGAGGAATGAGAAATGAAAACGTGATATTCTCATGTGTATGAGATTTCTTTTTACTTATTATTCATTGTGGATTATTTAAAAACTAATATTCTTTAATGTTTAGTTTCTCATTTGTGGAAGTTGTAGTTTAAAATAACTTTTAAGGTTTCTGCCAGATTATGTCTTCAATGTTTATGGCCTTTTTGCTTTTCTGTGAGTTGATTTAAGTAACCAGACAGTGAAAGTGTTATTTTATGAAGACACAGGAGTGAAACTTGCCAAGAAACTGTCAGAAACCGAGGTCTTTATAACGGTAGCCAGGAAGGAACAAAAGTTGCCTGATCTCTGGAAAGTGCTACTAATAGTGTGTGTGTATCATTCTTGCCCCCTATTTTCTGTTAACTTGGGCCGCGGTATGGTACGGCACAGTAGAGAGCTTCACTCATGTTGACATTCTCCTCCTAGGATAGGGCTTCTCAGCCTCTCTATTATTGGTATATGGGGTCTGAGAGTTCTTTGTTGTGGGGCCTGTCCTGTGCATCATAGGATGCTTAGCCACGTTTCTGGTCTTTACCAACTGGACGCCAGTTGTACGGCCGCTCCTACTTGTGACAGCCAGAAACGTCTCCGGATTTTAATGAGGTGCATCCTTTGCGTGAGAACTGCCTCGGGTTTGAGGACTAGGGAGGAGTCTCTTCTCTTCTACTTGCTCATTATTTTTGAACAGGGATTTTCTTTGGTGTATATTGTGCAAAATGAGTTAAAATTTTGCTTTCCTCCCCCACGACTGGGACTGATAGGAAGTCAAATGGGAATGCAAGCAAATCATTATGAAAGTCAGCCTGGTTCCTCAAAATTATTAACATACTACCCTCCCCACCCCCCAAAAAAGTCCAGCTGGAACATAGAGTTAAGAGCAAGTATATATTAACTGAAATGATTACTAGAGCTATTTTCCCAGAGATTTGCTTGGCTGGAGGAGATACAGTGCACCTGAACCTCAGCTTGCAAAGCAGGTAGGCAGAGTAGGAGACTGTAGGGAGTGTGAGGACCCCCAGAACTATGGCTAGGTTCCCCAGGAGTCTGACAGGGTCCAGCTCCTGGAGTCTCAGTGCTAGGGGAGCCAGAACAGCAATGAGAACCACTTCGTTTGTTTTAATTTTGATTGAAACAGTGGTAAAAGTCATAAAAATGAAGCAGAGCAGGAAGTATCTTTTTTTTAAAAGATTATATTTGAGAGTGGGGAGGTGCAGAAGCAGAGGGAGAAGCAGGCTCCCTGCTGAGCAAGGAGGCTGATATGGGGCTCTATCCCAGCACCCTGGGATCATGGCCTGAACCAGAGGCAGAGACTTCACTGATTGAGCCACGGAGGCGCCCAAGAAGTATCTTTCTATACCATACCTGTCTGATTGTGTTCAGAGTTCAGAGGCAGCTCTGAATAATTTTAGGGTCACTTTTATGGGGGTAAAGAAGCCCAGGGGAAGTAATTCTTTGGGAAATTGATCAGACTGAAACTAAGGACAAGTCAAGTTACTTTCTGGACATTCCTTTTTCTCCCAGTGCTCTCTCCTCTCTTACCTCTTCTGCTCACTTTAAAAGACTAGCACACATGGGGCACCTGGGTGGCTCAGTCAGTTAAACATCCAACTCTTGAATTCATCCCGGGTCCTGATCTCAGGGTCATGGGATCAAGCCCTGTGTTAGGCTCCGCACTGGGTGTGGAGCCTGCTTTAAGATTCTCTCTCCTGCGCCACCTTCCTGCTGCACCCCCATCTCTCTCTCTCAAAAGAGTAGCACACTTGACCTTAGAGAAGGAGAGGAAGACAGGCATGTTTTCCCTTCTTTTGTTTATTAAGAAAACAAAAGGTACGTCTCCCCAAGCCCTTCGTACTGCACCCATGTCCTTTTCTACACCAGAAGTTGGAGTAGACAGGTGCTACTGGTTTGAATCTCAACTTCACCATTTACTGGTGGTACAGAGTCTCTGTCCCTTGGTTTCCTCATCTGAAGGTTTTGTACATATTTGTTTACATGGAGGCATATAATGGAGGCATGTAAAGCATTTAGAAAGGTTGCTGGCACATAGATAGTAGTTGCTCAGTAAATATTAGTTATTATTACTCTTCGTCATGACTTCTTTTTTCCTTTCAGTGAAACCTGGTGTTCGATACAGAGAATTGGGAAACATTATTCAGAAGCATGCCCAAGCAAATGGGTTTTCAGTTGTTCGAAGCTATTGTGGGCATGGAATCCACAAGCTTTTTCATACAGCCCCCAATGTACCCCATTATGCCAGTAAGTACTCTCCAAACACTTGGTCTTTGCTGGCCATTTTCAACTCATTTTTGTTTAGACATTCCACAGGACCTACTATTTTGTACTGACTTATCTATAAGCTGTTATACATGGACCACCAAAATGTATACTTGCTTATACACAGCACACGTTCATATCTTGCTCAAGTAACAGTCCCATGTGTTTGCTGACTGTTGGGGGTGGTGGCAGGGCAGTTACTGTGTGACCCAGGTCCTTTTATCTTCAACCTGTACCTTTCAGGGTTACTTCAGGTCACTCTTCTAATCTGTAGATACTGGGGAGGACGGGGAGAAGCATGCAGAAGGGGTATGTTTGGAAGGTTTTGATGACACCAGCCTGGAATTGGCATAAATCTCTTACATTGACTTCTCATTGGCAGGAATGCAGTCACAAGGCTGCGCTAACTGCAGAGGAGGCTGGGAAATGGAATCTAGCTGAGTACTCAGAAGAAAAGTAAACTAGTTTTGGTGAACAGCTAATAGCCTCTGCCATGGGTCTAGCTATCATTATTCTGATTCCTTAAATGAAACTGGTTTGGTTTGGTTTGATTTCGTAGTGTACGTCAGATACTACTATTGGTATAAATACAGGGGAATAAACAGAGTACCTTTCCTCAGGTTGAGTGGTATTGGATAGACTAACAAAGGAAGTGTGGGACAATTGATGTCTTCTAGAAACCTTTTCTCTTGGAGAGCCAGGGTATGCAGGAATAAGTCTATTTAGTGCTAAAAAGGAAAACTGTCCACACTATGTGACCTGAGAAGGAATTTTATTTTATTTTATTTTTTTGAAAAGGAATTTTATTTTATTTTTTATTTTTTTAAAGATTTTATTTATTTCCTTGACACAGAGAGAGAGATCACAAGTAGGCAGAGAGGCAGGCAGAGAGAGAGGGGGAAGCAGGCTCCCTGCTCAGCAGAGAGCCCGATGTGGGGCTTGATCCCAGGACTCTGGGATCATGACCCGAGCCGAAGGCAGAGGCTTTAACCCACTGAGCCACCCAGGCGCCCCGAGAAGGAATTTTAATATGTTTGTATGAGTCATTGCTGTGTAGACACTTGCACACAGCTTCTTGTGCTTCGGTTTTCTCATCTTGAACAATAGTAGGGAATGGCACCTCCCTGAGAAGGGTTCCTAGGAGTGAGACAGAGAATACATGGGGAGCACTTAATGTTAACTTTTAGAATGATCATGATGAGGATGATTATATACATTATTTCATTTGACCTAACCATTCTGAATAATTCCTTAGCCTTATTTATTTATTTATAAAGTTCCACTGGGTGTGGAGCCTACTACAGGCTTAAACTCATGACCCTGAAATCAAGATCTGAGCTGAGATAAAAAGTCAGATGCTTAACTGACTGAGCCACCCAGGCGCACCATTAGCCCTATTTTAAAGAGCAGACTGTGAAGGAAGAGAGAAAGAAAGATTGGTTATTTGCTTAGAGAAGTAACTTTATTTATTCAGGTTCACATAGACTAGTAAATAAATTATAGGGCTAGGATTGGTACATGGGTTCTGTCTTTCTAGAAGCAGTCTTTATTTCTATACTTTGTACTGCCTGGTGAGGACTGAAGTAGTTGGAGGCAGGTCCTGTGAGAGAAATACGGAACCATTGAAATTTCGGTGCAGTGGAGAAGATGAGGAAGAACATTCCAGGTAGAGGGTATCATGAGCAGATGCTTGAGGTTGAGATTGAATAGAGACAAGATAAGCTTGTGCTGAGTATTTTGTGTTAAAATCTAGCAATAGGCAGTTCCAGACTGAGGATATTTGACTTCATTTGCAGGGATTTGCAGAAACATTTTTGAGCAGAATGACAAGGTGAAGTGCTATTTCAGGAGGACAGGTTTGGCAGTGGTATCTAGAACGTATTGCAGGTGTGAGCGACTCAGGCTAGCCAGCCCGATGCACAGTTGCTGCAGTTGAGGTGTGAAGCTGGAAAATCCTAGGTGTCAGTAGTTGTGAAGAAAAGGGAAATGATTGAGAAGCCTCTCAGTGGGAGAAGCTGGGGAAGTAGTTTAGAGCACAGCATTTGATACATATCAACAAACATTTACTAGCAGACCACAGAGTTCTTATTTAAGCTGTGAATTGTGCTTGAAATAAAAATTAGCAACAGAAAATAAGTTACTAACTTAATTCCTTCCTGGGAGGCCCTGTAGTGGTCCAATGTGCATTCCATTAACAGAATGCAAGTAGCTGGTGCAATTACAGTGATACAGGCATTTGTGTATGTGTGTGTAAAAAGAGCTTGTGCAAGGGAGGGGGGTGGAAAAAGTCCTTTTACTTACTGAGTTGACAAACTCAGGTTTAGATATGGATTATATAAAGAGAGACTGAAGAAGATAGGATTTATGGAAGAAGGGGATATGGGTCAGTGATGATAGTGTCCATAAAGCACATATAACCATTTAATTAGGAGTAAAAAATGATTCTGGAAAAAGAAGCAAGGACTAGGCATGTACTTGTTTCATAAATCTCAAACATTTATGAAAAGTCCAGTGCAAATTGGGTTTATGTAAATTAGAATAGGTTGTGATCACTTTAGAGAAGGGTAAAAGAAAACTGTCTTTGTAAAGAGACCTTTTGAAATGTAAATGATCCCTGCTTTGGCTTGTCGTTCATATTCTAAACCCACTGAAGGTGAAACTAGGAAATTTTGTGTAACTTCCTTCCACCCCCTCTATGTAAGAGAAGTCCTTGTTAGCTTAGAGTGATGTCCTTTAAGTCATCATGGTTGGGAAGTGATGATGATAATACCCTACATTTAGAATGTATTTTACAGTAATTCTTTGAGGTAGATGTTAGAGCAGGTGCAGATTTTTTAAAAAGTACTTAGTATAGTATCAGCAGTCCTATAGTCAGTCAGATAAGGTACATTTGCTGAATGAGGTATGTTGAGAAACTGAAACCATGAGTCAAGTTGAGTGGGAGTTGTAACTTTTCTAGAATAATGAGTCAGTGGCAGAAACAGGAGTGGAACTAGATTTCTCTGTATCAGCACTGGTCTGCTCATAATGTATTATGAGGCACATATGTAATTTAAAACTTTCTTGTGTTCATATTAAAAAAGTAAAAAGAAATAGGTGAATCTAATTTAATGGTCTATTTTATTTAATACATGGCATTCACAGTGGCAGTATTTCATCATTGGGTCAATGTAAAAATGATCGAGATGTGTTACATACTTTGTCTTTGAGATTGACTCATTTTTTACACTCAGAGCCAATACCATTCTGACTTGCCTCTTTACAAACACTCCTTGGCTTGGTGCACTGGCTGCAGTGGGACAGCTCGGCCCCAGAGGCCTTTATCCTTTTTCTTTCTGTGACACCACACTCACACTCTTGACATTAAAAAATATATATATATCTCCAGGGATTATGACCAGTTCTTTATATGTAGTAAGTTGCAGAGAAAATCAAATTGAATTGAATAGAAATTGAATAGAAAGTCAAAATTATGTTTTGCCTCTCAGATTTTATGACCATTTACAAACTCCAGATTTTAAAATCTGTAGTAAGTGTATTTCGGCAATACCCAAGATAGTGGGGAGCAGCACAGTAGCTGTTCACAAGGAAGATGTGCAGGTAAAAACGTGTGGGTGAGATGAGACTGTACCCAGGAAGAATGGTGTTGAGTAGATTCAATCTCCAGATAAGTGTCCTTTCCTGAAGTCCCGGTGGTGAGAGCAGCCTGAAAGTCTGTGCCTTTGCCATCTGGTGGTCAGGCAGAGCAAGTGCAGTCTCTTGTTGACTGATGTTCACATTCATTCTTGTTTTTGAATTTGAACTTTAACCTGGTTCTCCATTTTTTGTCTGGCATTGTCTCCAAGGGTCTGTCCCTGTTATTACCTTCTAGCCTTTTTTGGAGGATGGCAGGTCTGGATACTGGAATTCATAGTTGTGTTTCTCATGATGGTCCTGAAAAATACTCTCATATTCACACACAATGTGTACTCTTACCAATGAGCTGTTAGGAGCACACTGTTGATTTTTTGCTATGTTTTGAAAATTTTATTTTCTTTAATTTCAGAAAATAAAGCAGTTGGAGTGATGAAAGCGGGCCACGTATTTACAATTGAGCCAATGATTTGTGAAGGTGAGAAAAAGGGATGCTGTAATGTCTTTTAATTATATTTTTATTTACTTTTGGCTATTCATGATCAGATTAGTAGTCTTCCCTGTTTATTTTCTTTTTGGTTTATTTCCACTTCCTGTCCCATCTCAAACTCAATTCAATATCATGTAGATAATGGAGACTGATCAGGGTTGTCAAGAAAGCAATCCTTTCTGCCTGCTAATTCTGCTCTCAGTAGATGCTCAAGTACTTGAATCCCAGTCCCTTTCAATGAAGGACTCTTTCAAGGGGGGATGTTGTTGACAGTCCTGAGTCTCCACCATGCGGAGCTTGCTTGGTGAGGGTCAAAGGGGAGGAAAGAAGAAGTAGAGCCATTCACTTTGAGGCAGACACGGGCATATGTTTAATTTTCCACAACGTGTGAGGTAGATGCTCTCCCCATTATGTAGAAGAGCAGACTGATCCTTGAAGAAGGTAAGTAACTTGTCTAAAGTCACTGAGCTAGTTATGTGACAGAGTTTGTCTGACACTAACCTCAGGAGCTGTTCTGCCCCTTCAGGTTCTGTGCTCAGGCCGTCTGAGGAAAGCACAGCCCAGACAAACTTAGTGCTGGTAGATCGGTGCCCTCACTGCCACTGGTCCCCGTGGCAGGCTTGTGGTCATGATGAAGACCCAGTGGCATGATTAGGACTTCTCACCCAGAGGCTCATGTGTTCCTTTATCTTTCTTCTCAGCCAGTTCTTTGCTGGGATTAAGGGTTGCAGTGAGACAGTGGTAGTGGAGCCCATGTGTCCTGGGGCCTCACTGAAGGATACCTCCTTTCTGGATCCTTCCAGTCTTTTTATAACTTGACCTTGGGAGTGACATCCCATTATTTCTGCCAGATTGCAGTGACTTAGGAGTGAGTCACTGAATCCAGCTCACAGGCTGCTTTATAACATGGTACTTTGCTGCCTTTTCTATAAAGTGGAAATGACAGTCTTGAACCTGCCAACTCCCCAGGGCTGCTCTAAGAATTGAGATGATTTATGGTAGCACAAAATACCTTGTGTATCTTAGAGAACTAGATAGATGTAAGGTATTGTTTCTGTCACCCTCATGGAATAACAATAAAGTTCTGATCACATGGAACCAATTGCAAGGGCAGTAAATATGTTAGACAAAGGCAAGGAACTCAGAGGAAAGTGTTTTGATCATACACCTGTTTTCCTTAACTGGCACCTAGTTGGTGAGACATAATGTGGTATTTCCAGGTATAAGCAAATAACTTTCCAAGGAGCCTGGTCAGATAATCATCAAATTATAATGCATACTTCAATGTAGCTCAGTGAGGTTAAATCCTACCTCTGGAGTGGAAAGTTTCAAATCCAAAGAGGAATTTGTATTTTCTCAGGATAATATCCAGGCATGTTTTACTTGACATTAGTGTAAGAACCCGTTTTAAGTAAATCACAATAAAGTCAGAGTAGTATTGTATCTTAAATGAGAAGGTGAAACGTTACTCATTACATCAGAAAATACCCACTTATCTTTAGATGTTTGACAAAGCATGAGTTAACTTTCTTCAAGCTGCCTCATATTATTTCCTTTTTAGGCTGGGATTTAATATTGCAAAAGTAGGTTACTTCACTGCAGAGTTTATGTTCTGGGATTTTTCTGAGTCAGTGACACCTAATCTTTGATAAAGATTATTCAGAATGAGGAATGTATTGATTTTTTGACATCTAATTTGGAGACAGGAAAGTAAGTCTCTGTAAACACAGTTTTATAGTAATATCCAGAATTGTAGAACTTTCTCATTTTACTTCTGCCTCTCTCCCCCACTCTCCTTTTCTCTCTCTCTCTCTACCCGCCCCCCGCCCCCCATTCTTTCATTATCTTAGGGCTGTTTTCACTGTCCCTTGGTTTCCTTTCTCTAGTCTTAGCCCCTCGCTAACCTCTTTCACCTCACTATAATTTCTTAACTTTCCTCACCGATCTTTTAGCCCTGTCTTCTGGTTAACAGGGGTGTGTGGTCCACAGAAATTGCACAGTATAATCTGTTTTCGCCATCTGTGTGCCTGCCATTTAAAAATAATATCAGGAATTAAGTGCTATAATAGAAATATAAAAATATTATATTCTTCACAATATGCATTGGCTGTAGTTTAGTCAGATGCCAAAGTTAAACCAGGAAAGAGCTAAATTCATTAATTCAATTTTTAACTCATAGTTCTATAATGAGTGGTATCAATATGTTTTCTAAAATGAAACCCAATGCCTTTATTTTGGAAATACCATCTTGACTTGATATTTGGGAGGTATAAAAAACCTGAAATTATAACATATCTGAGGAAATTTAAAACACCATCATTACTTCATTGGACTAAGGACCAAAATGAAGTTGGAAGGACTAAAACAGTTATAAATATTAAATAATAAGTATAAATAGGAATCTTCATTATTATTACTGAAGTGTAGTTGACATACAATGTTATGGTAGTTTCAGGCATCTGGTAAACATACTGATTGGATAGTACTGTATCAGTGCCCATCATGGTAAGTATAGTCACCATCTATCACTATATAGCATTACAGTATTATTGACTGTATTTCTCATGCAGTACTTTTCATCTCTGTGATTTGCTTATTTTGTAACTGGAAGCTTATACCCCTTAATTCCCATTATCTATTTCCTGCCCCCCCCTTTCTTCCGCCAGATACCGCCCCTCTAGCAATACCAGTTTGTTCTTTGTACTTAAGAGTCTGTTTGATTGAAAATTTGTTTGTTTTGTTTCTTAGGTTCCACATATAAGTGAAATCATAGCATTTTTTTCCTTTGTCTGACTTATTTCACATAGCATAATACCCTCTAGGTCTACCCATGTTGTGGCAAATGGCACAATCTCATCCTTTTTTATGGCTGTGTAGTATTCAATCGTGTATGTATGCAATATCTTCTCCATTCATCTATCAGTGGACGCTTGAATTGCTTCCATATCTTGGGTATTGTAAATAATGCGACAATAAATGTAGGGGTGTATTTATCTTTTTGAATTATTGTTTTTGTTTCTTTGGGTAAATACCTAGTAGTAAAATTACTGGATCGTATATAATTCTAGATTTTTGAGGACACTCTACACCAGTTTTCACAGAGGCTGTACCAGTTTGCATTCCTACCAACAGTCTATAAGGTTCCCTTTCCTTTGTTTCCTCACCAGCACATGTTATTACCTTCTTGATTTTAGCCATTCTGACAGATGTGAGGTGTTATCTCATTGTGGTTTTGATTTACATTTCCGTGATGCCAAGTGATGAGAGGGAGGGAGAGTGTCAGAGGGAAAGCGCGAGAGCAGGGGAGCGTCAGAGGGAGAAACAGACTCTCCACTGAGCAGGGAGCCTGATGCCGGGCTTGATCTGGGGACTCCAGAATCGTGACCTGAGCCAAAGACAGATGCTCAACTGACTGAGTCACCCAGGTGCCATTCTTCTGCCCATTTTTAATTGGATTATTTGTGTGGGGTTTTTGTTGTTTTGGTGTATAAATTATTTTCTTTTCTTTTTTTTTTAAGATTTTATTTTTTTATTTGATACAGAGAGAGAGAGAGGGAACACAAGCAGGGGGAGTAGAAGAGGGAGAAGTGGGCTTCCCGCCAAGCAGGGAGCCCAGTGCGTGGCTTGATCCCAGGACCCTGGGATCATGATTTGAGGCAAAAGGAGGCGCTGAATGACTGAGCCACCCAGGCACCCCTGGTGTATAAAATCTTTATGTATTTTGAATATTAACCCCTTATTGGATATATCATTTGTGGATACCTTGTTCCATTCAGTAGGTTGCTTTTCTGTTTTGTTGATGTTATTTGCTGTGCAAAAGCTTTTTATTTTGGTGTAGTCCCAATAGTTTTTTTTTTTTTTGAGATTTATCTGTTTATTTCAGGGGGATGCTAGGAGAGTAGCAGAGGGAGAAAGAATCTCAAGCAGACTGCATGCTCAGCGGAGAGCCCAAGCCAGGTCCCAGTCTCATGACCCTGAGATCATGACCTGAGCCAAAACCAAGAGTCAACACTTATCCCACTGAGCCACCCTGGGACCACCACCACCTCCCCCACCCCACCCCGTAGTTTATTTTTGCTTTTGTTTCCCTTGTCTGAGGATACAATTCATAAATATGTTGATGAGGCTGATGTCTAAGAGATTACTCCCTATGTTTTCTTGAAGGAGTTCCATGGTTTCAGTCTCACATTCAGTTCTTTCATTCATTTTGAGTTTATTTTTGTGTGTGGTGTTAAGAACATGGTCCAGTTTCATTCTTTTGCATGTAGCTGTCCACCATTTGTAAGTAGGAGTCCTATAGTGAATTTTCTAATTGTTTCTGTGATACCTCGTCAAATGGGAGTACATGCAGATACACTTACCTCAAGAGTTTGTTGAGAAAACTGAGTGGTAGAATTAAGAAACTCTTCTTGTTTTTGTGTTTAAGGCGGATGGCAGGATGAAACCTGGCCAGATGGCTGGACCGCGGTGACAAGAGATGGGAAGCGGTCTGCTCAGTTCGAGCACACCCTGCTGGTCACAGACACAGGCTGTGAAATCCTGACGCGGCGACTCGATAGCACGCGGCCTCACTTCATGTCCCAGTTTTAATTCCTCCCGAGATGGCGCATCTCGATAATACCTTCTGGCTGTACTATGCATTTTATAGAGAGTACAGAATGGAAGAGGAAAATTTTTATTACTTGTTTTGTTTTGACTATAGATAAGGAAGGACTCCACCTTTGGATGAGTGTCCTCCAGAACTTGTCTCGGGTCTGGAAAAGCTGAGAAGAATAAAGGAGATTCTCAACTCTTTTCAGTGCTCCCCTGTCCTTCCAGAAATCTCTGCACCCCCGTTTTCTCACTTGGCCTTTGAGCACTTTTTACTTAACCCTGCTTCTAGTTGCTTTTATCACTGCCACAACTGGGCCAGCAAGAGCCATCTGCTCTCCAGGTGAATGTGGAAGATGAGAATCCTTGAAACTTTAGCAACATATGTTGTTCCAGATTTTTTTTATTATATATGTATGGAAATATATATGTATACGTTTTAAATTCCATGTATGTAATTACTGAACACTATATGACCTGGGTTTGTGTTGATTCTGCTCTGACAGGGTTATATGCTGTCATAAGTGGACCCATAGTTTGCAGTGATTTATTTCCCAGTTGGGAATTGGCCTCCCTCCTTCCCCATGCTGATTATTTACCCTTGTAATTGTGTGTAAGGAAGCACTCAGTCAGTGAGACTCTCCAATGTGGACTCTGTCAGTGAATGGATGTGGCAAAATTCACTTTGGAAAAGGGTTGTCAGCTTTTTAAAAATCTAGTTTATGGCAAAAATAGCCATGCTTCAAATGGTAACCGACTGTGGCAGAGCATGAGAATTTTGTAAATGTTGCTATTTCGGACCTCTGTTTGGTCGAAATGGGAGGGAAAAAGCTCCCTTTCTTCCCCTCTGTTTTATTTCAAGGGCATACCTTGGAGATATTCAGAGAAGGGCGAAGGTTGCACTGTGGAGGTTGATGGGAAGAGACAGTTCTGAAATCTCTTCAGCAGCGAGCAGAGGAAGTCTGGTGGACTATTAGCTTCTGACATTTAGTAAACCTGGTACTGGTGAAAAAGGAACTTTCGAGACTGGACTGTTCCCTTGCAGTAGAAATGCAGCTGTCCTTGGCGTGTTGAAAACACACTTTACCTTTATGTAGTTGGGAACTTCCTTAGAAATGACCTCAGCTGCCCAATATCTGCGTTCCTTTCAGTAGTTCAGTCCAAATGGGAGTGTACCAGTGAAAACATATCAGGTCGAAGTTACTGTCATTGGAGTGTACTTGATTACTGGGTATCTAGTAACTTTCTTTAAGATAATTTGATACCACTGACATGTTAATACGAGAACATCTTTCCCAGAGTGCCTCAGACCTTTATTGCTTTAAAAGAATTATGATAATGTTTTCATTACTTTTATTATTTTAATGATTTAGTGAAGTGACTGAATCTGGTATAGACTTTTGGGGGTATGTGTGTGAAGTTTTTTATCAAACTGTAATATTTGTGAATGGAATGCCTTGCAATATGAATGTTAATATAATGTGTAAAGGGAGATTAAAAGTTTGAGTGATTATCCCGCTGTGTAGTCATTAACTTTGCTGCATTTGTTGGGGATTTCAGAGGGCAGCAGTGGGAATAGGGTGGCTGATTTCATAATCTCAAATAAACTCCATGACCATTTGAGTAAAAAAGATTCCAGTACTGTGTTTGTTTCAGCAGAGTCTTATCAGCAGCATTTGAGATGCAACCATATTTTTGAGAGCTAATTTTTAAGATCGAGTGCTGAATATTTAGGGGAGCATTTTATGTACTGATTATGGAATTAACAGTGAGGGCTTCTTTAATGTCTATCATTAGAAAATAAGCTCAAGGGGAAAAAGTCTTGTGGGATAGTTTTGAAAAAGATAAACCAACACATTGGTGATGATGCTTTTTTCGGTTTGGGAGATTTCAAAACAATATGGACTCTGGTCTAAATGTAAATATCTAATATCAGATGTTTCTTAGATTTAGATGAAAACATCAAGTTATATCATTCTGTCAACTTTTCACCAAAATGAGGCAGTAAATTTAAGTTTCCATTTTTTGGTGTTAACTTTTTAAAAAATTATTTATTTTTCAAACAAGATTATTTGTTTATTTATTTGACAGAGATCACGAGCAAGCAGAGAGGCAGGCAGAGAGAAAGAAGGGAGGAAGCAGACTCCCCGCTGAGCAGAGAGCCCGATGTGGGGCTCCATCCCAGGACCCCGAGATCACGACTGGAGCCAAAGGCAGAGGCTTTAACCCACTTAGCCACCCAGGCGCCCCTGGTGTTAACTTTTAAAATAATACATATATTTTTTCCTGCTACTCCTCCATCCTCCTTGGGATTATAATTTAGAAGCAGGGAAACATGTTTGCCTTTTATCTTCATTTTATGTCTTTTTTGCAGATAAAATGGATTAAGGTACCTTAGAACCCACTCACTGACACTTCTATACCACTTGCCACAGGTCAAAATTAATAGGAAGAGGGTTAGGAATTGCTTGCTGTCTTAGCTTGATTCCTTTGTTCTGTAACCACATTTGGCTTTTCTTTCTGTTTGGTGAAATAGAAGGCCTGGTGCTTCACTTGGCTAAGGCCCCCAAATCACCCTCCTGGTATCTGCTGTTACTTCTTAATTTTCCTTTCTTTTTTTTTTTTTTTACTTCCAGCTTTTTATTTTGAAAATTTTCAGATTTACATAAAAGTTCAAAGTATATAGTACAACAAAATAATCCTAAATACTTTTTCTGTGTTCAGTGCCCGTTACTTGGCCACACCTCTCTTGAGGCACTTCCTTTTGAAAGAAGTGGCTCCATACTTCTCTCATTACTATTGTAGCCTGTTACAATGCAAGCAGATTTCCTACCTGATCATAATACAATTACTGCACCCAAGGAATTTAACACTGTTACAGAATTCTCTGACTTACAGTACACATTCAAACATGAGTCTCAGTTTTTTGCCAGTGTTCTTTTTTTTTTTTTAAAGATTTTTATTTATTTGACAGACAGAGATCACAAGTAGGCAGAGAGTCAGGCAGAGAGAGGGGGAAGCAAGCTCCCTGCTGAGCAGAGAGCCCGATGTAGGGCTCAATCCCAGGACCCTGAGATCATGACCTGAGCTGAAGGCAGAGGCTTAACCCACTGAGCCACCCAGGTGCCCCTTGCCAGTGTTCTTTAAAGCTTTTCTTTTGTAAAAATCCAAGATCCAAACCCATGGCATTTGGTTGTCCCATACTTGTAGTCTTCTTTATTCTAGAACAAGCCTAACTTTTTGTGGTGTTTTATGAAATTGACACTTAAGCAAGCCACTTAGCTTGTAGAATTATGTATTTCTCTGTTTCTCATGAGTAGGTTCAGGATAAATATTTTGGCAGAAGAGTCAGTTGATATGCAGTGTGTCTTTTTCATGGTATCACATCAGGAGACACAATGTTACTGTCACATTGCCAACATAAGTTCGGTCACTTGCCTTGTCAGATCTTTTCATTTTAGGAATATCTTTTTTTAAGCAAATAATCTGGGAGGAGATATCTGGAGATCATTTTGGTATCCTGTTCACTCCGTGGTTTTAACATTCACTCATAATCCTTGCTGGGGTACATTATTTTATTATACTGGGGACTGCAAGTTGAGATTTTCTAAGTCTAGTATTCCACCCACATTATTAGCTGGCACCCTTTTACAAGGAAGCATTTTTTTCCCCCTCCTACCCGCTGTTTTTGAGTATCCATATGAGCTCATCAATTCTTAAAAATTCTGTAAACATCAATTCTTATAAGTTACTGTAAATGTTCCAAATTTGGCCAGCAGAAGCAACTTTCAGCTTATTCATGTGTCATTTTGACCTGTGCCTACCGGTCGTTGCACACTTTCTTGCTTTTTCCCATAGCAAGATGCATGTTTATCAGTTTTCCTTTCCCACAGTGGGACAGGCTGTTTCTCCAAGGAGCCCTACTTCCTTTTATGGGGACTGCTATTTGGAAATCAAGATCTGGGTACTACTGGGTGTCATTGTTTCCAGTCACCTTCAGGGAACAGAACAAGGAAATGCATTTTTTTTTAAAATAAATCATGAGTTCATTCTGATATTTTGAAATGTACCACTAATCTTCCTCACCTTTCCCTGTTTCATATTTGTATCTGCTTTATCCCACGGTGGGACTTTGGTTCTGAATAACATTAATATTTACTTATTTGCTTGAGTCTATAAGACATGTAAAATTTAGAATTACTCTATCAAAATCACTACCAACAACGAACCTAAGTGCAAAATTTGTGATTTTTACTAACTTGGAACATGACATACTGTTTAAAAATTACATGAAGTAATTTTGTTCCTACTATATTCAAAGTTTCCTAAACTGAGCTACTTTAAAAAAAAGTTTTAAATTAACATATAATGTATTATCTGTTTCAGGGGTACAGGTCTGTGATTCATCAGTCTTCCACAATTCACAGCACTCACCATAGCACATACCTCCCCATTGTCCATCACCCAGCCACCCCATCCCTCCCATGCCCCTCCTCTCCAGCAGCCCTCAGTTTGTTTTCTGAGATTGTCTCTTACATTTTCCTCCCTCAGTGAGCTACTTTTTAGCAATGAATATAGTGAATGTTGGGGGGAAAACATACAGTAGGAGGAGTGGCGGGGGGGATATTTTAGTGGTCTGGGAGTTAGAAATATTGGAACTGTTTGAGATAGTATGATACGAATATGTCTACATTTGATGTTTGACTTCTACCAAGCTCTAGCTGTAAGAGGAGCAAATTATATCACTTTGTAATGTGGATGCATGGCCCATTTTGCAGTAGAGAAGAAAATCTGGACATTATGCCTTAGGAACAAATTGTTTCACAATGTAGGCTACATTATGCTAATATCCTAAAGGTTTTTAATGTGTTGTTTCATTTTAAAAATGAACATGCAAGGTAAGGTTAGCTTAGCACAGGCTCTAGGGAGAAATTCCCTGGCTCTCCCATGTTTGAACTCTGAGCAGCAAGCAGCCTTTGGTGGCATCCTTCCCCCCTTTACTTCTAAGTATGACAAAGAAGAATGGTGGTGTGTATTTGGTTATTTTGAGAAAAAGGAAGCAGGAATAAGGTGGCCTTGGCTCTGTGTTACCATCTGCTTTTTGGGGGCTGTGGATGAGCAAAAACAGAACTGTCAGCCTATGGCGATTCTGTGGTTATATTAAAAAATGTATCAACACTGGTATATCTTATTCAGATGTGCCAAAAAGTCAGCCAGTGGAACTCCCGAGGAAGGGCTTCCTGGAAAGTTACCAGTAATATGTTTGTTGTAGCTCAAAGTATTTCATTAACTTTTTTTTAAAAAAAGATTTTATTTATTTATTTGACAGAGATCACAAGTAGACAGAGAGGCAGGCAGAGAGAAAGTGGGAAGCAGGCTCCCTGCGGAGCAGAGAGCCCGATTCGGGGCTCGATCCCAGGAACCTGGGATCATGACCTGAGCCGAAGGCAGAGGCTTTAACCCACTGAGCCACCCAGGCGCCCCTCATTAACTTTTTTTAGATGGATGTTTAATCTTTTTTCCATTGTAAAGTTTTCAGGAGAGTAATTGCTTACAAAATCTCCTGAGTGCTTAGCCCTTTTACTGTTTCCCCAAGAACAAGCAGGCTAACACTTTCCAAAACCTGTAGATACATCTGTACTTTGGTGTCACGAGAAGAGCACAAGACCAACAATCCCCTAGGGCTCTGATTTCTCTAATTTTTTACTTGGTTGCCTGACTAGGACAAATCATCGTGCTTCTCTGTGGAGACCTCCAATTTGTGGAATGATAATCGTAATTTAGGAACTGTTTTATTCTATGGATAATGTGACTATAAAATTCACATTGTTTCAAAACCTGGGTCAGGGGTCAACAGAAAACAGGGTAGTTTTTTGTTTTTTTTAAAATTAAGATTCTATTTATTTTTTAGAGAGAGGTAAGCACAAGTCGGGGGAAAGACAGAGGGAGCCTGATGCAGGGCTTGACCCCAGGGACCAAGACCTGAGCTGAAGGCAGATGCTTAACTGACTGGGTCACCAAAGTGTCTCTCAGGGTAGAAAAAAACTTTATTAGTAAATCTGAGCCCTGAGTGATTGAGAGGAAACAAAATACCCGAGGATAAGGACATTTAGGATGAAGATGTGTAATTACAGAAAGAGCAGTAGATATTTTAGAGCCCATTTTCACTGTTTATCTTGCTCCATATAGCCTGGTTTTGGTAGTCAAGCACATTTGAGTCCATTCTGAACTGGAGGTGGTTCTGTGTACATTAGCACTCCTTTCTTGAAAAGGACATGTGCAAAATTTATCTCATAAGGAATTCTGGTATGATGTCCACCTTGATAAAGACCAGTCTGCTTAAAAGTAATCCCACCTGCTTTTTGCCCAGAAAGAAAAGTTCTACCAAAGGAATTTGTATGATGGAGGACTTTGTATGTCCCTGTTCACTTTGTAATTGTTTTTTTAAAGACACAATTCCCTTAGTTCTATACATTTATTATCTAAATATCTCTTTAAATATAATTTATAAAATGTTTTCCAAATGTGTTTGTGGTATACTTTTTCTAAGAGGGTATTTGCTGACAAAGAATCTGATCCTGTGTATTAACTGAAATAAAATTGGCTGAATCCAGATTTGGTCTTTTTCCTGGGTCACAAAATGACTCTAGGCCCAAAGGATTTTCAGTTACTTTAGGACTTTGATCATCAGCTTAACTGGCAGATTGGTAGCCAAGCAGAAAATGTTCTGAAGAATTTTGTACATGGAAAATATGTTCCCTCTACTTCCAAATCAACAAACGTTTTCAGAATTACCAGCTATGTATACTTCTGCATTCAAATGGGATAAAAGGAAATAGCATTATGTATATTTTTTGGAGCATTTTTTGTTTGGTTTAAGTTGTACACACATTAACTGGTTCCCTGTGACTTGTTCTGGATATAATGCAGTTTTTTCCTGCCTCCATCCCCTAAAACCTCGTCATTCTATATGTTCTTACTTTATAGGTTAGTTCTCTGCATGTAATAAAGAACTTATTCCAAGTCAGACATGTCTGTCTTTGGACTATCTTAACTCTAGTGAACATTAGCAGGGTTAAATAAAAAGAATAGCACAACATGCTGAAAATGGATATGCAAATAAGATCTGAAAAATATTAGCTAGGTATAGGAAAATTTTTCAGTAAAAAGATGCTTATTTTTATTTATTTATTTTTGAGAGAAAGAGTGTGAGTGTGAGTGGGGTGGAGGGGCAGAGTGGGAGAATCTCAAGCAGACTCCCTGCTGAATGTAGAGCCCGATGTGGGGGCCAATCCCACGAGCCATGAGATCACAACTGAAACCAAGAGTTGGATGTTTAATTGACTGAGTGACCCAGGAGCCCCTAAAGTTAGTTCTTAATACTGTACAATTTAGGTACTTAAATTAAAAATACATTTTACTAGCTTTCATGAAATATATAATGGGTTAGCCATTTGTGTTAAAATTATATATCTGTCCAAGAAAGCAGTTTAAGATACTTATAAAAGGGATTCCTGGGTGGCTCAGTTGGTTAAGCGGCTGCCTTCTGCTCAGGTCATGATCCCAGCATCCTGGGATCGAGTCCCACACCGGGCTCCTTGCTCGGCAGGGAGCCTGCTTCTCCCTCTGCCTCTGCCTGCCTCTCTGTCTGCCTGTGCTCGCTCTCTCTCTCTCTCTAATAAATAAATAATAAAATCTTAAAAAAAAAAAGATACTTATAAAAAAAATTCTCAACAATACTTCTAAAGTGGTAGGCTTCTAATTTTGGGCAACCAGGATAGATTTGCTGATGTGCACACAGTGAATGGATGTTAGCTGTGTTTTATCTATACCTTCTTCCAAAGCCTATTTTGACTAGCATTATACATAACATCCTAGATGCTATCCAAGAGGATGTGTTAAAAGGATCTTGAAAAAGCTTTATAGTCCCATGATCCAAGAATCTTTACAATAGGATCTTATAAACTTGTTTCTGCTAGTTCCTTGAAGAGACTATTGTGCTCTCAGCCAGGGAATGCTCCTACTTGTTAAACTGAATTAGCTGGCTCGGGAGTATGTACTTAACTGTGACAGAAATGAAAAGTAATCTCTCTAATTGGCCAGCTTCAAGAATTGGAGTTAATTATTTTATATTTAAAAATGGCTTTACTTTCTCACACTGGTGAACATAAAAATGCCATCTCATTTGTGTATACCTCATGTATGGGAAGAAAAGCAATGGGGAAAAATTTTTTTTAAAGATTTATTAGCTCTCCATTATTACCCTACATGTCCATTTTCTTAGTGCAATTGCTCAAGGTAATAATATACTTGGTTCCTGGAAGTCTAGGCTAAATCAAACCTGATTAAAAGCCTATTTCTGAAGCTTTGGTAGAAGCTAGTTTTAATTTCTCCTTTGGTTTTCTCAGGGCAATAGTTTGGGGCCATTTGGGCCCCTAGTGCACTCTAGCCCTCTAGCTAAAATGAAAAGCTAGGCTGCACTGCCTACAAATGCACCAAAGATCCAAAAAGGAGAGGGCCTGACCATAATTGCCACTTTTCTACTTTTCAGTCAACTAGATGGTGCTCAGAAACAACCTTTTTATAGGAGCAATTAAGCCACATTGATCAAAAGTATTAAAACAATAAACAAAGCACATGGGTTCAATTCAACCAGAAGACATTTATGTGCATGGCATATCTAATGTGTTGATACAAAGACAGTCTGCAGTATGCTTTGTGTACTCTGAAAGGATATGTATCAATGCTCTTATATGCACTGAAACTTATGGGAAGATCTATAAACTTAACAGCAGTCAACTATGTTTATTATGGGAGGGGAGTGTTGCTCTTCTTATATAGTTTTCTCTATTTGAATGTTCTAACTCTTGGATATGTTGCTTTTATGTTGTATTTTTTCTATGTCAATGGATTACCTGGATGGGAAGACTATGAATCATTTTTGCTTCTCTAAATTGCTTAGAATAAAAAAACATAAATGTTACCTAAGAGTACCACAAAAATACTGATATATTTGACTCTATTAAAAATAAATATAAGATATATTAAAATAAGACGGATGAAGGGTTGGCATCTATAATAACTCCTAAAAATTACTCGGAATAAGATAACTAATTCAACAGAAAAATGAGCAAAGTATGTGAATGGATACTTCACAAAAAAGGAAATACAAATGTGTAACAGTACTTTAGTAACTGAGGGGAAAGCCAGCTAAAGCAACAAAATATCATTTCATGCCCATCTCACTTGCTAAAGTTTTCAACCATTTTGAGGAACAATCTGGCAATTTCTAGTCAAGTTAAGATGCGCTAATCCAAGGATATATAGTTGACTCTTGAACAATGCAGGGGTTAGGGCTGCTGACCCTCCACACATTTGAAAATCCACGTTACTTCTGACTCCCCCAAAACTTGACTAACAGCTGACTTTCAACTGGAAGCCTTAAGAAAGAGCTGATTAACATATTTCTTATATATTTATTAAAAATGGTATTCTTACAACAAAATAAGCTAGAGAAAAATGTTAAAGAGAAAATACATTAACAGTACCATAATGTAAAAAATCCATGTGTAAGTGGATCTGTGCAGTTCAAACCCATGTTGTTCAAGGGTCAGCTACATAGCCTAAGTAACTAACACAATCAGCAAGATGTACAATGTTTGTCATCAGTGTTAGCAAAACAGAAACAGCTTTGGAAGCTGCTTTCTGCCATCATTTGGAAAGCAGGTAAATTATGTTATTTCATATAACTGAATACTGTAGCACAGTATTAAAAAACAGCATGACATGGATTAATCACACAATAATGAGTAAAAAATGAAAGCTGCAGAATGAGACAGTATCAGGTTTTCAATACCAAAGACTAGAAGGTTAATGGATATGTATAAAGTGTAACAACATGCATGAGAGTGAAAAACACCAAATTCTGGGTGGTGAGGAAAGGATGTGGACAGGTATTTCACAAGAAACCTCTGGAGAGGAAAGGCAATGTGATCTAGAATTGGTAAAATATTAAGATTAGAAGAAGTATCTGGAAACTTTGAAATTCAGTATATATTTTTAATATGCTTGAAAGTTCGTAGAGCTACCACCAACAAACATACCCCTTCTGCCCAGAAGGTAGTTTAATGAAGTTTAGTGCCCACTGTGGGCCAGATGCCATACTAGGAATTGGGAGAGTAAGTCTGAACAAGGCATGGTATCTGTTCTCAAGAATGGACTCTCACAGAGACTGACCTGGGTTCTGATTAACTTTGCCCCTGATGGTGAGGGAAATCTGTTCTTTAGTAAATGGGCCAGAGACTCTTAAAAGTTAAGCAAAAATTACTGAGGATGGAAGAAGGCAAGGTTCAGATACTCACCACTACCTTGTTTCCTCTAGCTTTCCTTTAAAGAATGAAGATAATGGGGACAGGAACCATGAGAACGAATTCAGCGTAAAAGAGAGATGAAAACATCTACACATACGCAGAACTTATTTTTATTGTTAGGATATTCCTTAATGAACTGGCAATTATTCATATGAAGGAGAGTTGAGAAATCAGATTTATGACTCTATTAGTCTTGTCCTTGATTAGAGATTTATGAATTATACAAAAAATATTGCCTAAAGTAGGTTGCTCTACAAGTAACATTAGAGAAGGTCTAGAAGGTCTAGGACGTCTAAGAGGCTGTGAACTTGGAATCTTCTCCCTGCTTGTCTCGCTGTTCCAGCTAGGCCACAAGACTTAGGTACAAGGATGAGCTGTTGAATTTAAAGCTTTCTCTGTTGAATTTAAAGCTTTACAACAGTTCGAATGCTGTTAAAAGAAAGAAGCAATAAATAGGTTATAAATGGTATCTTTTAAGACCACTAAAACTATTTTTTGAACCCTTCCTCCATAAACCCTACATCATTACTACATTTTATAATATATACCCAAAAAAGGAAGCTTACCTCTTTCCTGCATGCATCAGTTCAAAGGCTTTGTTAATTTGGTCAAAAGACAGATTATGAGTCACAAATTCATCAACTTTTATCTTTTTGGACATATATTCAGACACCAACTTTGGGACACTTTCCACACTCTTCCATCCTAAAAGAAATCATACATCTATTAATTCTCCCAAATCTTTAGAGTATGCTTATTACTTAGTGGGTGACAGACATTTAAGAGAATAAGTTTTATCATGAATTAAAAAGGAATGAAGACCCTCAAAATCGGCAGAGAGGAGGAAGAATTTAATGTTTGTGTTTAGTTAAGAAAATTGCAAATGACTTTTGAGTATTTTCCTTTTTCTGTATTAAGATTTACTAAAATCTCATTAAGTTTTTAGCAAATTGAGACAAAATTTTAAACTGTCTAAGGCAGAACTCTGGATATTTTACAACAAACTTATTTAGGTCCACAAAAGAAAGATTTCTATAATTGTGAAATTCAAGGAAGAATAAAACTGATGTGATACATGACTTTATTCCTTTGGTTTTAAATTTAGCAATGAAATTAGGGATAGCATCTCACCCTAGAAAAGTGTGAAACTGAAAACAAAAGTGGGAAATTTTTAGCTATTTAAGATTTTAAATAAAATCAGGGGCTTCAGTCTTTCACTTATGCTGAAAGATGCAATAAAACGACATGGAAGCCTCTCCACCTTTTTAAAACTAGGGAAACTTTGTAGCTTGTTTCAAACCACTTTTGAGCCTTTTCCAAATCTCCCTCTTTATATTGTCTAACAATTACTCTTCTCCTAAGAATTATGGGGCTTTTTCTTTCTCCTTTAAGAACAACAAATTGTGTGTGTGTGTGTGTGTGTGTGTGTGTATAATATTGATTGATTGTAGGCTCCATGCCCAACATGGGGCTTGAACTCATGACCCCAAGAATAAGAGTCACATGTTCCACCCACTGAGGCAGCCAGGCACCCCCTTCTTTCACCTTTAAATCTCCTGGTAACCGAGACAAGTACAGCCACCACTATTCTCTAGACCAAAACTTCTATTTTCATCTGTGGGTCATATTTTAACAACACCCACTGGGCCCCAGTGCTCCAGTTTATTTCCCAACCAGCATGTGCTGGGAGGATGAGGCTTCAGTGAGGGGTTAGGATCAAACCCCGGCTCAGTCTCCCAGGCTTAGAATGTCCTTTCAAATACAGAAAAGGACCTGGAAGAATGTGTGACCTTAAAAGTCTATTCTAAAATACTCAAGTGAGGCATATATCTAGTTGGAAAGGCAAGTTTAGTCAGCTTTATATATTTTTTAATAGAAATCCTTTATTTATTTATTTTAAGATTTTATTATTTTTTAGAGAACAAGCAAGACAGAGAAAGAGAGGGAGTTCACCTGAGTCAGAAGATGGGCAGAGGGAGAAAGACAATCTGTAAGCAGAACTGAGCTGAGCCCAACGTGGGGCTTGATCTCACAACCCTGAGATCATGACCTGAGCTGAAACCAAGAGTCAGACACTTAACCGACTGCACCACCCAGGCACCCCTTGGCATCTTTTTATGGTGAATTCTACAGTACAAAGAAACTTTGGCCAAACTCCTCATACTTTCCTGATCTTTTCCTCTGGGCTTCAAAAAAGTGGACATAATACAGACAATGGGGATCTTAAGAGACACTTTGTTAAATACAAATTAAAAACTCATGCTATGTGATTTTTTCCCCCTAAAAGAATGGTAAAAATATGTGTGTGTGTGTGTGTGTGTGTGTGTATTTAAGAACCTATAAAAACTTAAGATTTCATTCATTCATAATTGTTGAGATATAAAAGCATGATTTGTGCTTCTTATCTGAGCAACCACGAAAAAGATGGAAATGATTTTTTGCATTCTACCAGTAGTTAGGCAACTGCAACCACAAAAATGATACTTTCTAGGATCACACTTTTTAGGATCACAAAAGGGAAAAATGATCAGTCTGGCAACTTTTCAATTCTATTATAAAGTTTGGTCTAAAATAGTATTTTCAGGGGAGCCTGGGTGGCTCAGTTGTTGAGTGCCTGCGTTCATCTCAGGTCATGATCCCAGGGTCCTGGGATCAAGCCCCGCATCAGGCTCTCTGCTCAGCAGGAAGCCTGCTTCTCCCTCTCCCACTCCCCCTGCTTGTGTTCTGGCTCTCACTGTCTCTCTCTGTCAAATAAATAAATTAAAAAAAAAAAAAACCAGTATTTTCATGTTAAGACTTTGTACTGGTTACTGCTGAAGTCAGTACTATGTAGACAGAGGTATGATCACATCCAGGAACAGCTGCCCTGGGGAAAGAGGAGTAGAAATGCCGACAATTAAGTCCGAGCATAATAGTGTGGCTGACACTGTTGTTTATCCTGGAACCAACTCCTCACTCTTGCCTGACCCCCAACTATTTCCTCATCTATAGGATACTGACGTTGTGTGTGCAGAATGTGATCTTGTGCTTCACAGGAAGGTGAGCATCTCCCCAGCCCTGGGGTGAATACTGAATGAATGTGAAACCCTCCCATTACAGTAACTATGCAACAACTTGTGATGAGAAGGTAGTCTATGAAAATTCTCGTTAAAACAAAACAAATAAAAATCAGCTTGGGATTAAAATTCTGCCAATGGAAATAACAAAAGAGAAAATGTGCTCATCCACTGAATTACCTCCAAAAGCAGTGCCTTTCCACGTGCGGCCTGTTACCAACTGAAATGGGCGAGTGGAGATTTCTTCACCAGATGCAGCTACTCCGACTACGACGCTGACACCCCAGCCTTTGTGGCAGGCCTCCAGTGCTGCTCTCTGCAGGCAGAGATAGGACCAAATCACAGAGGTCAGTGCATCTGGCTGAGAATATCAGCAAAACAGCTTTAGGGGGAGAGAGTGGTAGCTCAGAGCTTTTTAAGAAAATCACAACAAAATGATCATACCGAATATTTAGTAAAAGTAATTTCATTCAACAGTATTTTTAAAAAAATTATTAACCTGGCTAAATATTAACACAAATGAAAGAATTTGAAGCTTTTATTAGCTGTCTAGCTTTTTTTTTTTAAAGATTTGATTTATTTGACAAGAGAGTGAGCGAGCGAGCACACACAAACAGGGGGAGCTGCAGGCAGAGAGAGGAGCAGGCTCTCTGTTGAGCAGGGAGCCTGACATGGGGCTCATTCCCAGGACCGAGGGATCATGACCTGAGCCAAAGGCAGATGCTCAACAGACTAAGCCACCCAGGCGCCCCCTGCTGTCTAGTTTTTAAAATAAATCCTAGTTCAAAATTCTAAAGAATAAAGGAAGCCGGTGGAGAATAGTGATACTCTTGCTGAGTATCAACTCTGTGTGAAGGAGGTGTCATTACTGTCTGCATTTTACACAAGAGGAAACTGAGCTTTAGAGAAGCTGTTGCTTGAGGTTAATAAAGTGGATATACAGCTAACCCCTGAACAACACACAGGGATTGAGGCACCCACCCCCCACGCAGTCGAATATTCACACATAACTCCCCCAAAATTTAACTAATAGCCTACTGTTGACTGGGAGCCTTACTTATAATAATAATTCATAATATTTATAAAATATAAAATAATTTATAATAACATAAACAGTCAATTAAATATTTTGTGTATTATATGCTCTATTCTTACAATGAAGCTAGAGAAAAAAAGAGGAATGAAGTGAAACATACCTACCATGACTTTTACATTACCAATGCACTCGAAGGAATAGTCTACACCCCCATCAGTCATTTCAATGAGCACTTCCTGGATAGGTTTACTGAAGTCCTGGGGGTTAATGCATTCAGAAGCTCCAAATTCCTTGGCCCTTCCAAATTTATCTTTATTGATGTCCACACCAATGATCCGGGATGCACCTGCCACCTTACAGCCCATGATGGCCGCCAGCCCAACTCCTCCTAGGCCAAAGATGGCACAAGTAGAGCCAGGCTCCACCTAATAGTAAAGACAGTCTATTAGGTACTCATTGCACAAGTGTCAAGGAAATCACTCGGTTTCTTACATATCAGGCCAAGTTCACTATTCTAGCTAAGCTCTGTTTTATCAAATTAGAAGGCAGGAGCTAAAATCCAGACCAATGTCTTACCTTGGCAGTGTTCACAGCAGCACCATAACCAGTTGAAATTCCACAACCCAGAAGGCAGACTTTATCCAAAGGTGCTAAAGGATCAATTTTAGCAACAGAGATATCAGCCACAACTGTATATTCAGAAAATGTGCTGGTTCCCATGTAATGTAAAATTGTCTTTCCTTTGCAAGTAAATCTGCTAGTACCATCTGGCATTAATCCTTTCCCCTGAGTAACTCTAAAGAAAATAAAAAAGGAAAAAGGCAGGGTAAAATCAGGTTTCCCAAAATGCACAGGAAAATTGATTTTAAATATGACAGAAATGTGTGCTATGACCCAAAGTCTAATTTAAAAAATTTTTTTTTCAGAGAGAAAGAGAAGACAGCACACACGTGCCAGAGAGAACGCATGCACACGTAGGCAGAAGGGGCAGAGAGAAAGGGAGAATTCAAGCAGACTCTGTGCTTAGCACGGGAACATGATGTGGGGCTCATTGCACGACCCTGAAATCATTACCTGAGTTGAAAACAAAAATCAGACACTTAACCAACTGTGTCACCCAGGTGATCCGTAAAGTCTAATTTCTAATGTATTTGTTAATAATTTAGCACTTTTCAGCAATGCCTTATTAAGGAAACTTAAGAGAGACATTTGCCAACATTCAATATCCTTCTGGATCTTACTGTTGGTGTTGAAATAAATTTAACAGATACAACTTCCGGATCAGATGAAATAATTTTAAAATTCCATCATAAAACTGTGAGCAAATATAACTTCTGAAAGCACAGAGCCAAAGCCAGAATCTACACAAGGAGAGATTATGAGCAATTATGCAGATCAGGTGATGAAAATAGATAGCCATACTGGCTAATTTAGATCTTTCAGGAGGCTTGTTTTTTCAAAATGGTCCTCAAGGATTCAAGTTATCTTTTCTTTCTCTGTTTTTTTTTTTTTTTTTTGCCTTTGTAGTTGGTAACACTAATGAAGGATTAAAAAAACAACCTCGCAAAGGCCACCAGTATGATAAATGGTATCAAAAATTATTTTTGACATTCTAAATAGATAGGTAATATGATGTCCTGCTTAGGAGTATAGGCCCTAACGTCAAACACAGTTGGGTTCAAATCCTGTGTGATCTTGGGCCAGTTAATTAACCTTTGTGCCTTAGTTTCCTCACTAGAAAATGGAGAGAGACAATCGTATTTTCCTTACAGATTGTTATAAAAATCAAATAAGCATTCATAAAGCATTAGTATTGTGCTTGGCACAGGGACAATACTAATAAATATTTAATAAATTAATAAATTATTTAATAAATATCTGCTGTTTTTAGTAAAAACAATGTACTATAATTTGATGTGCATTCTTAAGCTAATCTTTTGGAATACACAGAATAAACAAGTATACAGATGAAGAGAAAATGGATTGCTCTAGACTCAAGAGCAAATACATCCCCTTGGAGAGAAAAATAAGACCAGAAACAAAAGCTATGTGACAAAGCTCTACCACAAATAACTTCTATCTTTAAGAGAACAACTTAAGTTTGTTTAGCCTTGTTTAGCCTTAATGTAAGAAATCACTTGTCCCAGAGGAGTTTCTTTTACAAAAGATGATATGGGATACATTTTATGCTTTGAAAGGACGTGTCCCTCTAAAAGGTTGTAGACAGCCACAAAAAGTCCATTATCATTATTATACATGATAGGTCCCAAGCTTTTAGACAGCGTTTGAAATTATCTTTCAAAACAAGATCTGTTTTGGTTCTAGCTTTGCCAAAACTAATTGGACTTATGTTATAAAGTAAATGGAATCTCGTTTCCCAAAATATAAGCTAATTTTATCAATGGCACTAGAAAACAAATATGAGAACACATGGATTTTCCATATGTGACTCAATCTTCTAGTCATGGACCCAATTCCAATGTGTGTGGGGGGTGTGTTCCCTCACACACAACACTGAACAATTCTTGGACACAGCAGGGTCCAAGAATTCAACTCAATTCTGACACCAGCTACCTGGAGAGCCATCAGGTTCCACAGATTAAGGACTCAGTCCTGTAAGACTACCCCCACCCTCTGCTTCAGAAGCCAGTTGCAAGCTCCAAGCTGTTACAAGGGCCTTTTTTTTTTTTTTTTAAAGATTTTATTTGAGAGAGAAAAGAGAGTATGTGCAGATACATGTGTGCACATGACTCGGGGGAGGGGCAGAGGGAGAGGCAGAGAATCTCAGACTTGGTGCCAAGCGCATATCTTGACATGGGACTCAACCCCACAACCCTGAGATCACGACCTGAGCTAAAACCAAGTGTAGGAAGCTCAACTGACTGAGCCACCCAGGTGTCCCATGGGACCTATGCTTCTGACCTATAGGCCACAGACTGGAGGTTCCAGACTTTCTCCTTAGGTTCTTTTATTTCTCCAGAGCAGCTCACAGAACTCATGGAAACACTTCTGTTATTAAAGAATATGATAAAGAATACGAATCAATAGCCAGATGAAGAGATGCAGGAGGTATGGGAAAAAACTGAGGAGCAACCCACATGCTTTCCAGGTATGTCACTCTCCCCAGTCTCCATGTGTTTACTAGCCCCAAAGCTCTCTGAACCATCCTTTTGGGGTTTATGGAAGCTTAATTATAGTCATGGTTGACACTGGCCGTTGGCTGATTCAACCTCAACAGCCCCTTTTCCTCTACCAAAGGCCAGGCCATCCATAGGTTTCCTAACGGTTTTCCAAAGGTCACTTTTACTAATACAATAAAGACACCTTCATAGCCCACATCACAGGAAATTAGTAGCTATGAGTCAGAAACCATGGCAGAACACCAAATACGTATGAGAAATATAAATTTGGTCATCTAAATGAAATCACGGTATTACACTCAGCAATTCCAATCTTAGGAAAATACCCAAGAGAAAGTAGTGCATATATTCACTAAAAGATATGCACAAGAATGTTTACAGTGGCATGAACTACAACAGCCCCAAACATTTAAGGAGCAACTTAAATGTCCATCAACAGGGGAATGGCTAGAGATAAATGAATGAAATATGGCAGAGCAACAAAAAACTGATGCACAGAGCAACCTGGATACATCTCATTGACATTCTGAATGAAAGAAACCAGAAAAAGAGCACACAGTATGTGATTCTATTTATATGAAGTCCTGTGGCAAACAAAATGAGATCAGTGGTTCCCTTTGAGGGAGGCAGTTACTGACGTGCAAGGGATACAAATGACTCCATAGCGTGCTGGAAGGGTTCTTGATCTTGATCTGGGTGGATATAGGTGTGTATATACATAACAATTCACAGAGCTGTACACTTAAGATTTATAGACTAAGTATTTTATTATATATGTCCTACCTCAAGAAGAAGAATAAAAAAGGTGAATATATGAAGATCTTAAATTGCCTCAAAATAGAGTTAAGTGCTGTTACCTTACTACAATAAAATAACCCCCTTTTTCTGTGTACTAAGGGGTTATGTTATCTCTTGTACTCTTCCTAGTAACCTATGGGTTTTATTAGTTGGATCTCATGGACAATAAAATGGCTCATTAGATGGTTTCATTTAATTTCATAAGCATGTCCCTCCTTAATGTATATTTTGGCAAATTTAGCCTAGTGTTATGGAAGGAGAATGGGTTCAGAAAATTCTGTTGTATCTAATAGTTATGATATTGGGCAAACCACTTTATTTCTGAGTCTTAATTTTCTCATCCATGAAAATGGGGATATGAGTGATAAGGTTGCTATAAGGCTGAAATGAAATAATGCAGGTAGAGTATTCTGTATACATTGCCACACAATTACTTATTATTTTAAGAAAAAAATCACAAAGATACTAACCTTATCTTCTGGCAAAGGTTTGTTTTAGGGTTTAGACAAAATTTGCATTCTCCACACTGTGGGATGTAAAGTGGGATGACAGTATCACCTGGGAAACAAATGCAAAGTCACTCTCCTGAATAGGGAACCTCTGTTTCTAAATGGATACATCAGCTCCTATAAATTCCCACTCCTGTCAACTCGACTGGCTTTTCAAATTAACAACTTCCACTTAGAACATAACCTACATAACATCATTCAGACACCACTGACTATACAAGAAGTACAAGTTTCAAAATTTTGATTGAAATGAAGGTCTTAAAATTGTAACTGGAAAACAAGGCCATGGGCATTGAGATACTGACTCACTGCTGAATCTTCAAAAATTCTTTTTAATTGGTCAAAACTGGCTTTGGGAATAAATAGTTCAGAAGAACAGTAGTCTGCAAAATCCAAAAGAAAAAAACTCTCCGGTACTTGTACTTCCCGGATAAGGAATAAAATCATTCTTGACAAATGACTCAGGTGATAATCTGTTCATGAAGAAACAATGTATAGCTTATTGGAAATATAGTTTCCTTGTAGAAATTAGTTGAAATTATGAAATCAAGTGGTTCAAATATCCTCCTTACCTGCTTTCAGCTTAGTAACTCCTTCACCAACACTTTCCACAATTCCAGCACCTTCATGTCCCAGGATCACTGGAAAACTCCCTTCAGGATCAGCCCCACTCAGGGTATAGGCATCGGTGTGGCAAACTGCAGTGGCAATAATCTAACAGGATATTAAAGAGCATTTATGTGTGTTTGCATGCAATTCAGAGTGAGATACAGGTCAAAGGCAAGGCATTTTTAATACCATATTTCACTGATTCTAAGACACATTTCTTTGATATTTTAACCTCTTTAAAAATCAGCATGTGCTTATAATCTATGGCCTCTTAACAATTAGAACTGACAACATTTTTTAGTGATCCATAAAAGTAATGGTGTGTTTATACGCAAAGGAAATGGTTTTTCTGTCTCCTTTCCAGCGCAGGCTAGCAAGAGCAGGTAAACATGGTGACATTATGGGCCCTGTGCCTCCAGATATGGAGGCGAACATGGCCTGTGTACAAAGCAGGTGGAGCCCACTTCACTGCTGGGATCCTCCTGACTGCTGACAATTGCTGATTTCTAAGGAGGTATGTCCTACTTCTGAAATATGACAGGCTACTTATTCTGAGCCCAAATTCAGAGCTTTTAGTGAAACTGACTCCCTTTTTAGCAACCACACACAATTTCTACTTAAATAATCTTTTATTCCTATCTCTCTGGTTTTTATTTTTTTAAAGATTTTATTTATTTATTTAGCAGAGAGAGATCACAAGTAGGCAGAGAGGCAGGCAGAGAGAGAGGGGGAAGCAGGCTCCCTGCTGAGCAGAGAGCCCGATGCGGGGCTCGATCCCAGGACCCTGAGACTATGCCCTGAGCTGAAGGCAGAGGCTTAACCCACTGAGCCACCCAGGTGCCCCTCTCTCTGGTTTTTAAAAAGTAGCTTATCTTTCTTTTTTTTTTTTTTTTTTAATTTTTTTTTTAAGATTTTATTTATTTATTAGTTAAGGGGGGAGAGAGAGAGAGAGAGAGAGAGAGCACAGGCAGACAGACAGGCAGGCAGAGGCAGAGGGAGAAGCAGGCTCCCTGCCGAGCAAGGAGCCCGATGTGGGACTCGATCCCAGGACGCCGGGATCATGACCTGAGCCGAAGGCAGCCGCTTAACCAACTGAGCCACCCAGGCGTCCCTAAAAGTAGCTTATCTTTCTAAGCACTAAAAGCACAAGAAAGAAATCTGGGAGGGGTGCCTGGGTGCTTCAGCTGGTAGAGCATTTGCCTTTGGCTCAGGTCATGATCCCAAGGCCTTGGAATCAAGTCCTGAGCCAGACTCCATCCAGCCCCATATTGGGCTCCCTGCTCAGTGGGGCGTCTGCTTCTCTCTCTCCCTCTGCCACTCCTTCTGCTTGTGCACACACACTCTCTCTCTCTCTTTCAAATAAAAAAAAAAAGTGTGGAATGTTTGTATTTATGCTTCTCTGTTTCTCACCTATATACCTGCTATTTGTTAGTAGCTTCCTATCGCTCTACAGCTCATCTTAGTACATCCCAGGACACATTTTCTTTTTCAGTAGCAAAATCACAATCAGATTAATTTCTGAACCTAAGGAAAAATGTCTAAGCTGTGTAAGATTTCAGATTCCTGGGTCTGAGTTGAATAGGATCTTGAAAAGTTACTTGGCCTTGGGCTCCTCTACTTGATATTTGATCCCTGGGAGCATGAGCGTTTGGAGCATTTGGAGTCTCACCTGGGACTCAGGTGAGATGGGGAAGGTATACTCTAATTCACAGCCAAAAAAAAAAAAAAAAAGCTTACTTTTCTAGAATGCTAGTTTTACTCAGTGGTCACTACTTTAAAGTATTAATTTTGCATCAAAACAGCAGTGTAGAATGCTAAAAATGTCCAGGTGACTGCCTTGTGCAACAGCCCTCTCTCCACGGGGACCTTCCTTTCTCTGCCACAGAAGAGGCTGAGTAGGACTAGACTGATCCCTGAACCTCGGCCTTGCCTGCAAGGGTCAGTACATTTTAAAGCTCTCTAAGCAAGTGGATTTCACTTGGCTGTTGCTCCAGTCAAATCAGAAGCCTCTTTCCAAATCTTATTTAAAATCTCATCTAACAAAACGGAAGACCATTTCTACTTCTGTTTCTAAAGGTCTTTATACACTTTAAGTCACAGGATCAGGAGAAAGGGGAGCATCTTACAAATTCATTTTAAACACAGGCTACAGAAGGTAAGCTGTAATAATCCAGTCATTGTAGGGAAGGTTGCTGAGTTCAGCTCAACATCAAAGCAAAAAAGACAGAGAGGAGTGTTGCAAAAGCGAACTGGGTAAAATAAGAGGAAGATGTTGTGATTCTAAGGTTGGACGACTTTCGATACCTTCTCCATGACACTGGCCTTTGGGATTTATCCTCCGAGGATTCACCTACCCAGAGACCTAATTTTAAGTCTTCTCTTCCAGGGCCTTAGATGTATCATTACCTTAATTCGAACTTCATGAGCCTTTGGGGGTGCCACCTCTACCTCCTCTATGGAAAGAGGCTTTCCTGCCTCCCAGGCAACTGCAGCCTTGCACCTGATAACCTGAAATTGGGAAAAAAGAGAGCACATTGTTTATCCTCCTGCAGTAACACTGAACTACTTATTAGTTAATTTATGTCCTGAGGAATGCTAATCTTAGAAAGTATTTCACACACAAAAACTCTATATCCTGAAGTGATAGGGAGAACTATTTTGCATGGTTTTTAGATTTTATATAAATAATGTTACGGAAAAAATTTAATTGAGATGACCACATGGTCAGATATAAAAGCCTCTTTGGGTTAAGAAGTTTTGTTAACCAAATACTTAACGGCCTTCTACAATGCATAAGCAGGAGCACATCAAGAATACAGATTCCGGGGGCGCCTGGGTGGCTCAGTGGGTTAAAGTGTCTGCCTTTGGCGCAGGTCAAGATCTCAGGGTCCTGGGACTTAGGTCCATGTCAGGCTCCTGGCTTAGCAGGGAGTCTGCTTGCCCTTCTCCTTTTGCCCCTCACCCCCACTTGTGCTTTCTCCCTCACTCTGCTCTCTAATAAATAAATAAAGTCTTAAAAAATAAAAAGGGCACACATTCCAAGATAATCTGATTCAGTAGATCTGGCATAGGATCCAAGGAATCTGAATGCTTAACATATACCCTAGAGGATTCCTCTAAGGCTGGTTTAAGCTGACTACGGTTTAGTGCAAAACTGCAAAGTGGGAAGAAGCATAAGGAGTAACAGAAGGCAGGAACTTTAAAATACTACATCTACTCCTTTTAACTGTTTTATACAAATACAGTAGCCACTTGCTATGTGTGTTACTGAGGAGCTGGAAAATGGCCAGTCTGAACTGATACAAACTCTCTAAGTGTAAAAGTTACCCAGATTATGAAGACTTAGTACAAATAAAGTAGAAGTATTTTAATATTTAAAAAATATTAATTATATATCATGATAGTAACTTGAATACAGTAGTTCTTCCTTATCTGTGGAGGATACATTCTCAGACTCTCAGTGGATATCTGAAATTATTATGTTTTTCCTATACAAATATACCTGTGATAGTTTAATTTATTAATTAGGCAGAGTAAGAGATTAACAATGATAATAAAGTAGAACAATTATAATAAGTTATGTGAATATGGTCTCTCAAAATATCTTATTGTACTGTTATGTAATTACCCTTCTTGTGATGATGACAATAAAATGCCTACATGAGGTTACATGGAGTGACACTGGCACTGTGATGTAGTGTTAGGCTACTAGTGACCTTCTGACAATAGGTCAAAAAGAAGATCACCTGCTTCTGGACTGTAAGTGACTTTGGGTAACTGAAACAGTGGATAAGGCAGGGCAGGGGGTGGGGTGGATTACTGTATAATGGATTAAATTTTTATTCAATTTTAATGTGGCAACTAGAAAAATAAAAATTACATATGGGACTTGTATTATATTTCTATAGCATAGCATTGCCTTAGAAATTCTAGTCAGTACACTCCTCCTTTACCAGAGAATCAGGTGTAATGAGAATTTAAACATTTTTTTAAAGATTTTATTTGTTTATTTGTCAGAGAGAGAGAGAGAGTACACACAAGCAAGCAGAGGCAGTGAGAGAAGCAGGCTCCCCACAGAGCAAGGAGCCGGATGCCAGACTCCATCCCAGGACCCTGTGATCATGACCTGAGCTGAAGGCAGCGGCTTAACCAACTGAACCACACAGGCGTCCCTAAACATTTTTTTTTTAATTGAAGCATGGTTAACATTGAATATTATATTAGTTTCAGGTGTACAATATAGTGATTTGATGTTTATATACATAAGGAAATGATCACCACAGTAGGTCTGGTTATCATCTGTCACCATACAAAGTTATTGCAATATTTTATTGACTTTATTCTCAATGGTGTACTTTACATTTCTATGACTTCTTTATTTTATAAGTGGAAGTTTGAACTTCTTAATCTTCTTTACCTATTTTGCTACCTCCCCACCCCCGCAGAAAGTTTTGATTAGTTCACATAATGCTTATGAAATGTGTTGACAGAATAAAGGTTGCAAACTGCTGGGTTTATAGGAGACAGACCTGAAAGTCAACAATTCCAACAAGTGTAAGTTAAAGGGAGAGGCATAAAGTGCTACAGAATGCACAAAGCGGAGAAAGAAAGTTAACTTTGGTTGGTGGGTTTGAAAAGACTTCACTTTTAACTAGGATATCAAAGGATAAGAAAGAGTTACAAATAGTGATAAAACACCTGCAATTACAAAAAGCTACTGTGAGAAGTAACTGAAAATGAAGTCCCTAAAACAGTCCTTGGCATTGTGTAGCTTTGCAATAACAAATCAATATTAGTAGCAGTAGAACAAAGACTAGAGGAAAAGGAGAGCTGAACTACATAGATGAATGGCTTGTGTAAACTGGTGCGGCTGGAAATTATTGCTTTTAAAATATAAGTGTAGATATTAAATCTGATGGTCAAAAACTTCAGACATTGTATTAGAATCTGTTTTCAACTCAATGGATCATTAAAGCTCAAAACAAAGTCCTAAAGGTCAAATTCAGAATAGTCATGGATCCTAGAGAACTCAAGCAACATGAATAAATAATTCACCTATAATCTAAGTTTTTATGACCCTTCCCTCATTTCAGGAATGTTTGAAAGATTAACCTTTTCCTTTCAATGATGATTCTAAGCAAAACAGGCTCCACCCCAAATCCACAGACAATTGCCCTACTTCAACATTTGAAATATCACAGGATTATAATTTCTCACCTTCTTCGAATAAAAGCACTTGGTAATAAGGATAAACAATTTGCCAATTTGTTAAGTCTAAAAGATCGTCTACAGTTTACCATTTCTTCTCAACTTCAACATTTAAAGTCCTAAATCTTTCTAGAAAATTTCTAAAGTTTGCAAAACATTAAAACACCAAATAACTTTTAATTATTCATGGTATTCGTATATTTCTGCCTTTCTTTATTGTCTAATGCATATTTCAGGAACCTGGAATAGTTCCTCGCACAGGAACAGACCGGCCCGGAATCCTGGCTATCTTAAAGTGACCACTAAGCACGCCAAACCTCTAAGCCTCAATTTTTGGTCTGCAAAATGGAGACAATACTCCGCAGAAGTGTCACGGGAGGATTAAAAGGATATAAACTTCTGGTGCCTTAAATACTCAAAAAATGTTTCTACTGAAAGGGCCCTAGTAGTCTTCCCCAAATACATTCTTTGGTGTCACCATCATTGTTCAGTTATGAATTACAATCATGAAACACAGCTATCCTAAAGGTTAGAAAGCACGGGTTCTGCTACCTGCCCACTATGACCCCAGGCAAGTTAGTCATTTTAGCATTTGCAAAGCGCAAGCGCTCCTGAACCACTTCTAGCAGGAAACCGATCACCCCCGCCCCCCACTCTCCGCTGCCCTAGAAGCTGCAAAACCTTTTCAATCAAGTAAGGAGCCAAACAAAGATTCTTTCCCTTCCTTCCCGCAGAGCCGCTCGCCCCAGGCACCATTTCGGATCCGGGAGCTCATGTCTATCTACCGACCGAGTCCCGCGCTCCCCTCGCAGTCAGCGGCCGAGTTCCATCTGACGCTTTTCCTCTGTCCCTTCCTTCCCTGGAGTCGGTCGCGCGACAAGGGAAGGCTTACCTCGCTCGCCATGGCCTCGGACTCAGCTAGGGGCTGACATCCGGGGTGGGACCCACGGTACTGGGCACGTGGGCGGGGCGTGCGCCTGGCACTGGGGGCGCGGCGTGGGCGGGGCATGCTCCTGGCGTGGTCCCGCCTCCTCCTGCACCAGGGGCGGAGCGTGAACGCGGGGTTTGCTAGGCCTTCTTTGGCCGCGAGGGGCGGGCCCTGAGCTGGGCGGGGCCTGGGCTGGACCGGGTCGGCGGACTAGGACGCGCCCTCGTGGTTTCAGCTCTGAAGTTGGAGTGGTTTCGTGAGGCTCTCAGGCTGGATGTGGAATATCTGTGCCTGGAACGGGTTTTCCCCCTGTAACTTTTAGCCCAGGCAGCGTAGATAAGGCTTATGAAAGAGAGAGATGGAATGTGAGGCACCAGGAATTTAACTGGAAGCACGTGAGAAACAGGACTGCACCATTTTGTGCTCCTCCCACACACTGCTTGTGCACTGCGTCTTGAGATGACGACATAAGTAAGGTCTAGCCCTTCAAAGGACTCTTCAATGGAGCGGGGAAACTGAGCTGTGAGGAGAATGGTAAAGGGGACACAAAGGACATAACCCATTCGGGGAACTTCCCAGGCTCCATTCCAGCTATTCTTGAAGGGTGAATAGAAGTTTTGGCCGTTAGTGGGATACGGGGAGAGAACTTTCAGAGGAGGGGCCCGAGTGAGTGTAGAGCCTCCGGAACGTGGATGTATTTGATGTGGTGTGGTTTAGGAGTGGCCAGAGTGGAGAAGAAGGAAGGTGGAGTATTTGCCAGTTTCTCTTAAACTCTGTTGTGAATGCTGAATTTTTTTAAAAAAATGGCTCTACCAGACCACTCTCTTCCTCTGCTTCATGGTCTTTTTCGTGGCTCTTTTTGCTCAGTATGTATCTTCAGTGCTGGCGATCTAAAAAAATTTTCTGTCAAACGACTTTCCCTTCACTCCACTCTCATTTACACATGGCTTTTAACTTATTTTTATGTAAGGACAGCTTCTAGGTTATGAATAAGGATGGCTGTGGTGAACTCCAGGCTTGGGCATACAACTGATGACTAGACATCTGTCTGTCTCCGTTAGGGTATCTCCTAGTTATCTCAAAGTCGACTTCTTCAAAACTCATTTTGTCATTTTTCTTCTTAATCTTCCTTCTGTCTGTGTGTGGCACCACCATCCTCCCCTCCCCTTCCCTCCCCTCCCCCTCTCCTTCCCCACTCCTCTTCTCTTTTAAAGATTTTATTAATTTATTTTTGGGAGAGAGAAGGAGAGAGAAAGAGAGAGCACCAGTTGGGGGGAGGGGCAAAGAGAGAAGCAGACTACCCACCGAGCAGGGAGCCTGATGCGGACTCAGTCCCAGGACCCTGGGGTCATGATCTGAGCCACAGGCAGATGCTTGACCTGAGTCTACTTGACCTACTAAGTCCTAGCTAATGCAATAGGACGAAATAAAATACAAGGTATAGTGATTGACAAGGAAGAGATATAACTATTCACAAATGACATAATTGCCTATGTAGAAAATCTGAAAGAATCCACATAAATCTCCTAGAATTGGTGATTATAGCAAGTTTGTAGGGTACAAGGTAATGACCAAAAGTTAATTACTTTCCTATATACCAGCAATGAACAAAGGGAATTTGAAAATAACACAATACCATTTATGTTTGCTTATGAAAAAATGAAATACTTAGGTATAAACTTAACAAAATATGTTCAATATCAATATGGGGAGAATTTGCAAATCTCTCTTGAAAGAGATCAAACAAGAACTAAATAAATGAAGAGATACTCTGTGTTCATGGAAAGACTTGATATTGTCAATATGTCAGTTCTTTCCTACTTGGTCTATAGATTCAACACAATCCGAGTCAAAATCCCAGCAAATTATTTTGTAGATATCAACAAACTTACTTTAAAGTTTATATGGAGAGGCAAAAGAGCCAGAATAAGTCAACATAGTGTTGAAGGAGAAGAGCAAAGTTGGAGGACTGACACTATCCAACTTCAACACTTACTATAAAACTATAATAATTGGGAGAGTAGGTTTTAAGCAAAAAATAGACAAATGGATCAATAAAACAGAATATAGAGTCCACAAATAGACCTGTGTGAATATAATGAATGACCTTTGACAATAGCAAAGAAAATATGCAATATACAATACAGGAAATACAGTATTTTATTTTTAAAAAGATTTTATTAATTTATTTGTCAGATAGAGAGAGAGGGAGAGTGCACACAGCAGGGGGAGTGGCAGGTAGAGGGAGAGGCAGGCTCCCTGCTAAGCAGGAGCCTGATGTGGGGCTCTATCCCAGGCCCCTGGTATCATGACCTGAGCTGAAGGCAGGTGCCTAACCTGCTGAACCACTCAGATGTCCCTAATACTGTCCTTTAAAAAATGGTGCAGAACAACTAGATATACACTGCAAAAAAATGAATCTAGACACAGGCCTTCATCCCTCATAGAAATTAGCCCCAAATAGATCATAAACCTGAAAGTAAATGCAAAACTATAAAACTTCTAGAAGATAACATAGGAGAAAATCTAGATCACCTTAGGTATAACAATGATTTTAAAATATAATACCAAAGGTATGATCTATAAAAGGAATAATTGATAAGTTGGACTTCACTGAAATAAACTTATGCTCTGAAAGACAGTGTCAAGGGAACGGGACAAGCTGCAGACTGGGAGAAAACATTTACAAGGCTGTTTGATAAAGGGTGGTCTTCCAAAATATACAAAGAATTCTTAAAACTCAACAATAAGAAAACTAATAACCCAACTTAAAAATGGGCAAAAGATTTGAACAAATTCCTCATCAAAGAAGCCGTATGTATGGCAGGCAAATATGAAAAGGTATTCAACATTATATGTCATTAGGGAATTGCAAATTAAGACAATAATATGCACTACTACACAACTGTTTGGCCAAAATCCAAAACAGAACACCAAATGTGACAGGAACTCTCATTCATTATTGGTGGGGATGGAAAATAGTATGGCCACTTTGGAAGACATTTTGACAGTTTCTTATAAAACTGAACATATTCTTACCATACTATCCAGCAGTCATATTCCTTGATATTTACCCAAATGATTTTGTTCATAATTTCCAAAACTGGTATATGAATATTTATAGCAGCTCTATTCATAATTGCCAAAACTTGGAAGCAACTGAATATCCTTTAGTAGGTGAATAGATAAACTGTGGTTCATCTAGATAGTGTAATATTGTCAAGTGCTGAAAAAGAATGAGCTATCAAGTTCTGAAAAGACTTGGAGGAATCTTTAGTGCATATTACTAAAAGAAAGAAGCCAATCTGAAAAGCCCACATACTATATAATTCCAGCAATACAATTTTCTGGAACAGACAAAGCTACGGAGACAGTAAAAAACAAAAATCGGTGGTTGCTGGGGCTGGGGGGAGGGAAGGATGAATAGGTGGAATAGAGAAGATTTTTAAGACATTGAAATTATTCTGTATGATGATACATAATGGTGGATACATCATTACACATTTGTCAAAACCCATAGAATGTACAACACCAAGAGTGAACTGTAACCTAGAGTTTGGACTCTGGATGATAACGATGTGTCAGTGTTCATCAGTTGTAGCAAAGATACCAGTATGTGGGACATGCTGATATAGGGGCAGGTTGTGTCTGTGTATGGAGGTGGCAGGGACATGGGAACTCTTTTCAGTTTTGCTGTGAACCCTAAAATTTCTAGAAATAAAGTATATTAAAAAGTACATAGGATTTACAAGTAGATGTGGAAGTCACATCTACTTTCTATGAGAAGGAAAAATTGATTCAAGGTGAAATCAGAGGCCCTCAGTTTCATTAAGGAATTTGCTAGTGTGGACTAGATGAGAAATAACCCGACCAGGTAGGAGATACAGGTGATGTTTTCCAAATACAAGTCACAAAACAGGCATAGCAGCAAAAGAGAGAAGTAATGGGGAACATCAACCTCCAGGTATCATTTAGTTAAATTCTTGATCTATCTATCTTGCCTTCTGTTTCATCTAGTAGAGAGAGTAAATAATGATTTACACTGCTAACTTGTACTTAATTCTTACTCTCAAACAAAAAAGTTCAGTTTATTTTAAATTGAAGGACTCGTTAGGTGACGATGACCCATCATTTTTGACCATCATTATTTTGGCAAATAAGTGTTCATAATCAAACATTTCAAAAAGTGGAAGTATATTTCATAGAGCTCACAAAAAAGATAAATACCGAACAAATTGAAAGAAGAGTTCAAGAAACCATAACTATCTTCTTCATTTTCAGGAGAACTGTTCCCCCCCACCCCTGTTCTAGTTGACATTGCTTGTGTACATGCTCCATTTGAGAGGCAGAGATAGTGCTATAGACCCCATGAATTGGAACAGGAAACTGAATCGAAGGAAGCCTCAGATGGGTTGACATGAGAGAACCAGAAGTGGCTGGTACTGATTCTGATATATTGAAGGTTCCAGAGTTACCTAACAAACCCTTTCTCTTGGGAAACACATAGACACAGCATACAGAGAAGATGGATATTTAGTTTGCAGCTACAGATCTAAATTATGTTGTGCAATTTTTCCTGTTACTTTTCAAGACCAACATATATCAGAATCAGGAGGTCAAAGTTCTCAGGGGGCTCTGTGATCCCAAATAAGTAAACTTCCTTTGTATTTTTTTAAGGTAATTATATATTAGAAGCTATTCTTTTTTTTTTTTTTTTAAGATTTTATATATTTATTTGACAGGCGGAGATCACAAGTAGGCAGAGAGGCAGGCAGAGAGAGAGGAAGAGAAGCAGGCTTCCTGCTGAGCAGAGAGCCCTATGTGGGCTTGATCCCAGGACCCTGAGATCATGACCCGAGCCGAAGGCAGAGGCTCTAACCCACTGAGCCACCCAGGCACCCAGAAGTTATTCTTTATAGTAAATAACCTGAGCTTATCTTTTCCGGACAGGAACTTTGGAGACTCTGGAAAACCTGACAGGCTGAAGAAGTATAAGGTATAGTTTCGTATTGTCTCAGTTTTGACTAAGAACTTGAAGGCTGAGCAATATAAGTGCCAAAATTACCTCACATTCTAAGGCAAGGTACTAGCCTACCTTATGTAGGACATACTAAGACACAGGCAATTTCTTCTGCCAACATTAGCTCATCTCTTGTTTCTGAGCTCTGTAAGGGATGGCAAAGACTTCATGAAGAAGGGCAGAAATAATTAGGAAGGAGGATTTCTTTTGAGAGAGTTGTCAGTGTGCTGTATATGTCCTTCGCATCTTCTGGTGAGGGTGATGGACGCACTTCCCTCTCATCTGAAGCCAAGAGAAGAAAACCACTCAAGAAACTTGAAATATATTCTCTGGAACTTGAATAACTCAAGGTCAGGTATCTGAAATAATTAAAAAAAAAATGTCAGGCAGAAGCTGGCTAGAGCAGTCTGTTTGGTGGCAGAATGAAGTAGAACAGAATTTAGTGGAGTCAGACACACAGGTGTGTTTTCCCATGGACCAAATGTGGAACCTGCAAAGGGATACGGTTGTAGATAATCTTAAAAGAAACTTCACCAAAGAAGTCTACCTGGAGAGGGTAGGTGACCCTGGTGGAAGTCAGGGGCTGAAGGCAAAGTCTTAGTTGGCTGGTTGTGTGAAGAATCCAACCTGTAAAGGAATTGTAGGTAGGAGGTCCCTAGTGGTGTGGAGGATTCTTTGTGAAACCCACAGAAATTCCCCACTCAAGAAGGAATCCAGTATCTATCTGAAAGGTGCTACACCCAGAGAGTACCAGTATCAGATTGCAACAGTAATTATTGGGCATGTAGAATACTGTCTTTTCTTCCAAATTTCCCCTCCCTTCGATTCTGAACAATGGAGGGCCTTGAGCAGTAGCTAGCAAGTGGTGGGAGCGATGGAGTTTGAATGGGAGAAGAAGAAAACCCCTCGTTCCTTCCCTACTGCAGATTTCATTTCCTGGGGTAGCAATGACAGCCAAACCAGTGGTGATGGTCCTGTGCCCAGGGATGGTATTATGGTTCAGTCTGTAGCATCTGGAGCCTGATCAGATCCGTTCTGCATAGGCTTGGACATAAATTTCAAGCTGTATGTCTCTGAAAGTGTTTTCTAGTCCTCTTGATAATACTGTGGCTTATCCAATATCTTTTTTTTTAGAAGATTTTTATTTATTTATTTGACACAGAGAGGGAGATAGCAAGAGAGGGAACAGGGTGGGGGAGTGGGTGAAGGAGAAGTGGGCTTCCTGCTGAGCAGGGAGCCTGATGCGGGGCTTGATTCCAGGACCCTGGGATCATGACCTGAGCTGAAGGCAGAGGCTTAACCCACTGAGCCACCCAGGCGCCCCACTACCCAATATCTTTAAAACAAGTTCCTTATCATTTTAAATTAGCCAGAATTGATTTCTGTGACTTGCAAGGAAATCAGTCAAAAACAGTGCTAGGAATTTTGCAAGAAAACAGACCATCAGTGGGTTAATCTGGGATTAATTATCTGACCTGGTTGAGGCTGAAAGCAGTGAAAATTCAGTTGATTCTAAGGGAGTAGAGCGTCTCTAGGTATGCAGGGACGGATGGAACAGTTAATTAAAAAATCAACTCTGATTTTCTGGAATGAAGTGAGTAAGTATTGGAGACAATGCCTTGGGGACTACTCAGTTTTTGCTGAGAAGAGTATGAAAATGCTTGAATCATTCAGAGCAGGTAGACGGTTGCTTCTAAAAGTGCTGGACAGTTTTTAGAGTAAGATCCCTTATTTCTTTGGTTAGGTTTATTCCTAGGTATTTTGTGGGTTTTGGTGCAATTGTAAACAGGATCAATTCTTTAATTTCTCTTTCTTGTTTCTCATCATTAGTGTATAGAAATGCACCTGATTTCTGTGCATTGATTTTATATTCTGCCACTTTGCTGAATTCCCGAATGAGTTCTAGGAATTTTGGGGTGGAGCCTTCTGGGTTTTCCACATAAAGTATCATGTCATCTGCAAAGAGAGAGAGTTTGACTTCTTCTTTGCCCATTTGAATGTCTTTTGTTTCTAGTTGTTGTCTGACTGATGAAGTTAGGACTTCTTGTACTATCATACGGTTTCATTCCACAGAGAATCATAGGGGCAGGGAGGGGAAACTGAATGGGAAGAAATCAGAGAGGGAGAAAAACCATGAGAGACTCTTAACTACAGGAACCAAACTGAAGGTTACTAGATGGGAGGAAGGTGAGGGGATGGAGTAATTGGGTGATGGGCTTTAAGGAGGGCATGTACTGGGTGTTATACACAACTGATGGATTACTCAACTCTACATCTGAAACTAATGATGTATTGTATGTCGGCTAATTGCATTTAAATAAAAAAAGGAAAAAAAACTGATGAACAGTTTAATGAAAGAGAATGGTAAATTCGGGTTGCTCTGTGATATCAGGGTTCTTGTTTAGCTGCTCTGCTGTTCTCTTGTTTTTCCTACCATGGTTGTAAGATGGCTGCTACAGTTCCAGCCTCTCATGTCCTTGCATGATGGCATCCAAGGGTAGGAAGGAAAAGATCTTTTTTTCCCCCTTTCTTTTTCTAAAATCAGGGGAGAAATCACTCCCCAAAGCCCTCTAACAGACTTCCCCTTGTGTCTTCACAGAATAGAGTCATGTGTCTATCCCACATCAGTCATCAGCAAAGGAGAATGGGATTAGACCATTCATAGTTTAACTCTTGGGGCTGAAGGAGACTCCTACTTTCCCTGAGCTCATTATTGCCTGTTTCTGGAATGAAATTGGGGTTCTATTCGTAAGGGAGAAGTGAGGAATGGCTAATGAGCCGGCAACCAGTGTGGGCAACACCATCTTTGGGCAGCTCTTACCTATTTATAGTGTGACCTAAAATCTGCCAGCTTTGGTGGAATGTAGAGCGAGAGAAGTCCAGCTGCTCTAGACTTCTGGGAGAACAACCTTGATGCTTTCCTTTTATGGACTCAATGTTTTTTAAGTGTCTGTGTTCTTCTATGGAGCCTATACAAGCTCCAGTAGTAGATCTATGGTGGAAAACCTCAGGTTTTAGAGCAAAATCATGCTCTCTTCAGTCCTGTTTATGATTGGAAAATGTCTGACTACGACATACTAGGTGATCATGCTTTCTGAATTTCTTACCATGAACTGGGTATTTTTGAATTAACAGAATTATAAGCCTCGACCTGACCCAGGAGGATAGCATTATCAAGTGGAATTGTGTGTACAGGGCTAAATCCAAGCAGATCCTGAAGGCCCAGTAAATTACTGAGCAATTGACTCACACTCCTACTGCACTTCTACTTCCATAAGATCAGTTGTAGAGGAAGAGAATTTCAGCTTTGTTGACAGTGCTCTGCACAATATTCTGGCAGTTGGTAGAGGTAGATTTGGAAAACCTTACAGGAATACAGAACTTCAAGAATTATGTATATCTCTTTGTTTAAAAATTTTTTTTTAAAAAAGGATATTATTTATTGGAGAGACAGAATATGCAAGAGAGCAAGAGCAGGGGGAAGGGCAAAGGGGGATGGAGAGCAGCCACCCCACTGAGCAGGGAACCCCATGTGAGGGACTGTATTCCAGGACCCTGGGATCATGACCTGAGCCGAAGGCAGATGCTTAACCGACTGAGCCCCCCTGGTAACCCTGTGTATATCTCTTTGAGTCTTTTTGAATGAGTGAAATGGCCTGAAGTATGGATCTACATTGATTAATAGGCAGTAATTAGTGATTTGGCAGATGGTCAGGGACTTTGAAGGAATGAGGTTATAAGATTGGTAATTAGGAAGTCTGGAGAAGAGATATGTGGTTGGACCTTTTGTACTGAGCATGTATGTGAGAAAATTTATGTTCCATGTGAATCTCACCTAAAGGTCTGGTTTTGAAAGAGACTGTGTGTTATCAGGTGAACTAGGTGAGCCAGCCTGGGGATATTGTTCAGGTCCCCCAAGTGCTTGCTTAGTGGGCTGATACATGTGGTGCCCATAGACGTGAGCATGGGTTCAACAGCAGAAACAGTCCTTTCCAAGCGTGTTCTGACTCTGCCACTGCTGAGTGTTCAGACTGATAGTGGCATCTAATAGCGCTGGATCCCTGACATGGTACAAAACCTAAGGGGGACTAGGCAGCCATTCTGTGACAGATTGGTTACATTGGATTCCTTCCACCATGCAGGGGGCAGGAATTTGTTCTCACTGGGATCAACCCTTAATTCCAAATCTAGAATTTTCCCCCTATTATTTTTCTACTTGTATCATCATCCATGGATTTATTAATATAAATGAAACATAGATTCAGACTCCCAGATTAAAAAAAGGTAAATATAGCAAAGGCATATGCTTTAAGTTACTCCATTATTTTGGAATAATTAATAATTCCACATTGTGCATGTGGAAGAAAAGGAAAGTGCTAATGATTCTCTTTAATTTGGCAGAAAAATTGGAAGACTGCTTAGAAATATAGGGATATTAATTACACTATTATTACCAGGTTAAAATCTTGGCTATAAGATGAGTAGAATTACAGATTCCTCTGGGAGGTTATTTTTACAGGACAAGGCAACACTTTCTAAAGTCTTTGGAGTCATATGAGACATTTTGGTTCAAATAACATTAAATTAACTGAGAATCGATTTCTTTTTAACAAAAAGCAGGAGACATTCTAGTAACAGTTGTGAATATTCACACATCTCCATATTGTTGAGGACAACCAGTAGATATATTTGGAAACCTTTTAATTTTATTATTATTATTTTTTTTTTTCAGAGAAAATAGAGCTTGAGAAAGTTTTATTTTCAGGGCATCTGGGTGGCCCAGTGGGTTAAAGCCTCTGCCTTTGGCTAGGGTGATGGTCCCAGGGTCCTGGGATCCAGCCCTGCATCGTGCTCTCTGCTCAGCAGGGAGCCTGTGTTCTCCTCTCTCTCTGCCTGCCTCTCTGCCTACTTGTGATCTCTGTCTGTCAAATAACTAAATAAAAAAAAAAGAAAGTTTTGTTTTCAGTATAGTTAACATACAGGGTTATATGCATTTCAAGTGTACAATATAGTGATTCAGCAGCTGCATTTATTACTCATTTCTCATCAAGGTAAGTGTACTCTTAATTCCCTTCACTTATTTCACCAGCCCCCTCTCCCCCACCAACCTTCCCTCTGGTTGGTTTTCTATCTGTTTGTTCTCTATAGTTAAGAGTTGGTTTTTTGGTTTGTCTCTTTTGGAAACTTTTTTTTAAAAAATATTTTTATTTATTTATTTGACAGAGAGAGAGATCACATGTAGGCAGAGAGTCAGGCAGAGAGAGGGGGGAAGCAGGCTCCCTGCGCAGAGAGCCCAATTTAGGGCTGGATCCCAGGACCCTGAGATCAGAATCTGAGCTGAAAGCAGAGGCTTAACCCACTGAGCCACCCAGGTGCCCCGGAAACCTTTTTAATTTAATACTTTATCAAACCAGGTTTTTAGAAATAGCTTATGATGTAGAATTTTGTTTTATTTTTTACATAATCTGCAAGAAGGGATATCTCTTTCATCTCTTTCTCAGACTCCTTTGATAAATTATAAACATTTTTATTTTTTAGGTCAGGTTCTGAAATTTTATTAGTTACATTGCAAGTAGGCCTACAAAACAAATTTATTGGCAGAAAGGATAAGGAATTAAAAAAAATTTTTTTTTGTTAACATATAATGTATTATTAGCCCCTCCAGGTCTGTGAATTGCCAGGTTTACACACTTCACAGCACTCACCATAGCACATACCGTCCCCAATGTCTATAACCCAACTACCCTCCCCACCGGCAACCCTCAGTTTGTTTTGTGAGATTAAGAGTCTCTTATGGTTTGTCTCCCCTGATCCCATCTTGTTTCATTTAAAGAATGTTATTTAATAGCAATAAAATAAAGAAGATATAATTTTTCCATATTATTAAATGTCTAATTACTCATAATTTCCTTCTAAAAAGATCTTGAAACTTTGGAGAAGACAAGTGGTCTATCTTTGGGTTAAAGTGATAGAATAAGAACATTCTGGTTAGTAGCATTCCAGAGAGGAAATATTTAGGAATTTTATACACCTCAATATTTGTCAGTGATGGATCTGGCTGACTAAAGAATATATAAATAAAGCTCCATTTGCTGGTCTGTTATTCACACTGCATGTGGAATGTTGACTCTAAATATCCTTAGAGATATTTAATTAGGAATAGAGAGGACATGGTGGTATGGGAGATGGGATTATTCCAGCTGTCTTCAACTACCAGAGGGACTAAACTTTCTAATGCTCCAGAGAGTAGAACTAGGGAGGCCGACCTTAGTTTTAACCATAAGGAAAAAATTGTCCTGGAAGGATGCTTAATCTAGGGCTGACTGACCACCTCTCAAGCATATTTTAAAATGTGACTTATTTATTTAATGTGGAATTGGGAAATATCCATCTTTCTTGACCCAACTTTTTATTTTGAAAAGTTTTACGATTTCAGAATTTGAAAAACAGGACAATGGATAGATACCTCTATGCTTTTCACCTGGATGTACCAATTAATATTTTTTGTTCATATTTACTTTCTCTCTCTCTCTCTCTCTCTCTCTCTCTCTCACACACACACACACACACACACACACACACATTTTTTGATGAGCAATTTGTGTGTGTGTGTGCTTTTAAAGATTTTATTTATTTATTTGAGAGAAGGAGATCACAAGTAGGCAGAGAGGCAGGCAGAGAGAGAGGAGGAAGCAGGCTCCCCGCTGAGCAGAGAGCCCGATGTGGGCTCGATCCCAGGACCCTGAGATCACGACCTGAACCGAAGGCAGAGGCTTTAACCCACTGAGCCACCCAGGCGCCCCTGATGAGCAATTTGAAAGGAAGTTGCAAATCTCATGAAATTTACCCCTAAATTCTTCAGCAGTTATCTCCTAATAGGGACATTCTCCTACATGTTACCATCCATTCTTAAGATCATGTTCAGCTTGAAGTTTCTGTGACCCTTCAAAATTTTTCTCACTTGCTTATGAGAGTCTTCATAAGCAAGTGAGAAAAATAGTGTCTCTTTTCCTTCTAACACAGGCTTTATCTGATGAGGTTAATAAATTAATAAATACCTCATAGGGCACATTGTGGAGGGCCTGCTATTGGCAAGGCACTCAAAGAATATGAAAAATGGCCTTACCCTCAAGAATTTATAGTCTAGGGGTGCCTGGGTGGCTCAGTCAGTTGAGCGTCTGCCTTCAGCTTCAGTCTCCTGGAATCAAGCCCCACATCGGGCTCCCTGTTAGGTGGGAAGCCTGCTTCTCCCTCTCCTCCCCACTTACGTTCTCTCTCTCACTGTATCTGTCTCTCTCTCTCTCTCAAATAAATCAATAAAAAAAAAAAACTTAAAAAAAGAATTTATGGTCCAGTCAGAATTCTGGAGAATCATATGGAACAATGCACATGAAAGTACTTTTTAAAATGTTAACTATGAGGGGCACCTGGGTGGCTCAGCGGGTTAAAGCCTCTGCCTTCGGCTCCTCATGATCCTGGGGTCCTGGGACTGAGCCCCACATCCGGTTCCCCGCTCAGCGGGGACCCTGCTTCCTCCTCTCTCTCTGCCTGCCTCTCTGCCTACTTGTGATCTCTGTCTGTCAAATAACTAAATTAAAAAAAATCTTTAAAATGTTAACTATGATATAAATGAAACTTGTTATTCTCTCCCTGAATCCTTTTTCTTCAATAGGCTCTGGTAGATGGGAAAAGTGTTTTAAAGAACACCAGAGGGCGCTGTAGTAGCATTTAGAAAAACAATCATTGGCTAAGATGTTTGAAGAGACTGAGACTGTACCTTAAAACTCCATTTTTTTCTTGTCAGAAGAGTATACCATGATTGTATTGCCTTCTAAATTCAAGTATTGCTCACCCTGTTAACTGACATTCTTAAAGTTGTGTAATAATTTCAGGCCGAAAAAGCACACACACACACACACACACACACACACACACACACACACACACACACACAAATAGGCCTGGGCATCTGTGTTAGAGAATCGAAAACTTTAAAATAAATTTCTTTTTCCCTTTGGAGGGATCAAGTTCCATTCCAGTTTTGTTTGTAACTTGGTACCCTAGAAATACTGTGATTTGTGTGTTGGCCCTAGTATTTTAAAAAGTAACATTTAAAATTTAAGAGTGAATGTGAGAGCCCGTAGGAGAAATGGATAATTGTCAGTAGCTTGCAATTTATTTTTATGTCTTTATTTATTTATTAAAAAGATTTTATTTATTTATTTGACAGAGAGAGATCACAAGTAGTCAGAGAGGCAGGCAGAGAGAGAGGAGGAAGCAGGCTCCCTGCCAAGCAGAGAGCCCGATGCAGGACTCGATCGCAGGACCCTGAAATCATTCATGACCTGAGCCGAAGGCAGAGGCTTAACCCACTGAGCCACCCAGGTGCCCCTTATTTTTATGTCTTTAAAGTGCAGTTTTTAGGGGCTCAATTAAGCATTTTACTTTTTTTTTTTTTTAAGATTTTATTTATTTATTTGAGAGGCAGAGATCACAAGTAGTCAGAGAGGCAGGCAGAGAGAGAGGAGGAAGCAGGCCCTATGCAGAGCAAAGAGCCCAATGCGGGGCTCGATCCCAGGACCCTGGGATCATGACCTGAGCCGAAGGCAGAGGCTTTAACCCCACTGAGCCACCCAGGCGCCCCTAAGCGTTTTGCTCTTGATTTCAGCTCAGGGCATGATCCTGAGGGTCCTGGGATGGAGCCCCAGGTCAGGCTCCCCCTTCAGTGAGGCGTCTGCTTGTCTTCCTCTCCTTCTGCCCCCTTCCTGCCCTCAGTCTCTCTTTGTCTCTATCAAGTAAATAAATAAATCTTTTATTTATTAAAGGTGCAATTTTTAAATGGAACTTTTCTGCACATTGCCAAATGTGTTACTGGTGCATGATTTTGGTTTCTGGAGTATCATACAGATTCAGCATTCATTTCTCATTTAAGAAAGTGATGCTTGGGGGACTTAGGCATTAGGTGTACATTTTGAAGAATTATATTGTAATTTCATATACATGGATGAGAAAAAAGGCCTCTGCTGCCAAAGGAATGATCAAAGTTAAGCTTTAAACCTCGTACACATCACTCTGGGTTTTCACTGATTATGTAAGTAATTTTAACAGACTTGTGAAGAATAATGAAGTTTTTTTGTTTGTTTTTTTCCAAGTCACAGAACCAAAATTGGAAATTAGAAGATGGATAGAGGCAGGGGCCACTGACTGCAGGGGTGATTGCAGAGATAGAGGGAGAGAAGAAGGGAGAGGGAGAGGAAAACAACTTGGCATAAAAATTAATTCTCGTAGTGACCATTCTGAGTTATTAGGATTAGGCTTGTGAATCTCTGTTTAGTAAAAAAAGAAGCATGTAGAAAATGTTTTGGAAAAATATCGCTCAGAAGAAATATCATTCTAACATAAACCAGATACTTGTGAGGATAAACTTTGTCAAGCACCATGTATTTATTGAGCGTATCTAACAGAGGCACGTATTCAAAGACTGTTCTGCCTTGAAGAAGTTTACAAACATGCACTTGAAAGGGCATGTGTTAAGATTTTGATGAAGACATTAAGAACCTAAGAAGATCAGGGAGGAAAAACAGCTCTGTGGCTGCCAACAGCTTGAAAAGGTGGTGGTTCTCAAGGGAGGCTGGGGAAGGCTTGAGGAGAGGAGGTGATGGGGATGAGGGGACAGACACACCCGACACAGGGAATAGCCTGGGATAGGACAGCCGCCTGTTGGGTGCATCCTGCTCTCCAGGATGCCAACAAAGCAAGCATTTACACACAGATGAATTGGCTTCCATTTCTAAGGAAAGAGAGTCTGCAGTAAGCAGGAATACTAGTTTCTGCTTTGAGATATTATCATCCTCCTCTGCCAGAGCTTCTGAGTTTATTTTCCCTCAGAATTCAACATGTGGTAAACATTTAAAAATAAAACTAGTTGGTTTCAGGAATTATGCTAAGCTGATAGCTAGTGTTTGTTACTCTGATCCAAATTATTATCTCTCTTATCCTTAAACTGTCCATTGTAGCATCTATGAGGATTGTTTAAAAATACTCATTTTACTTTTCATATAAATCTTTTTTATTTTTAAATTTTTCCCCTCCTTTCCCACTAAAGCCTATATAAATCTTATTGTCTGTTATATCTTGTAACTTTTTACTTACTGTGTTACTTTATTATAGGTACTTTTCTCTTTGTTACTTTTAACTGACTGTGAAAAATACTTAGTGCAAATTACAAATTGTTAAACTAGAAAGTCCTAAACATTATATGCTGTCATGATTATCAAAGGTGAAAAGGGCAATTAATAAAGATAGAAATTGGAAAGTATAGATGTGTTTTTTCTTTTAAAAATCATTTTTTTATACATCTATACTCATTTATATACTTTCTGATATCCCACTACTTGTAATTATAGTTCATAGTGGTAAAGTAGGGCTGAGAGAAAAGCAAATACCAGATGTTAAAAAGGAAATTACTTAGCAACTTATTAAAGATGAACTTGCAGCTTATTGAAACCCGGAAATTATGTAATAGCATTTTATATACATAACATTTTTTAAAAAAAGATTTTATTTATTTATTTTGACAGATAGAAATTACAAGTAGGCAGAGAGAGAGGAGGAAGCAGGCTCCCCACTGAGCAGAGAGCCTGATACGGGGCTTGATCCCAGGACCCTGGGATCATGACCGGAGCCGAAGGCAGAGGCTTTAACCCACTGAGCCACCCAGGCGCCCCTATACATGACATATTTTAAAGATATAGGTATCTTGTGTACACATCTATAGTAGTAATTTTTTCTAGTAAAAATTATTTTATTATGGAAAATTTTAAGCATAAACAAAAGTAGAGAGAGCAGTGTAAAGAAACCCCATCTATTTATCACCTATCCTTAAAAATTATAAACATAGAGCCAATCTAGCTTTACTTATTACTCTTCATTCTTCACTCCCACCTCTGCAGAACTAGTTTTATTTATTTATTTTTGTAAAGACTTTATTTATTTATTTGACAGAGAGAGACACAGCAAGAGAGGGAACACAAGCAGTGGGAGTGGGAGAGGGAGAAACAGGCTTCCCACTAAGCAGGAAGCTGGATGCGGGTCTCAATCCCAGAACCCGGGATCATGACCTGAGCCGGAAGCAGACGCTTAATGACTGAGCCACCCAGGCACCCCTGCAGAACTAGTTTTAAACAATTCTCATAATTCCGATCATAAACACACCAGTTATCATACTTACTAAACAGGAAATATTAACATGTTTTATGGATACAGATGCTATGATGTTTATAACTATTTGATGTTAAATAGTAATATAGCTACAAAAAGATGTTTAAATTCTTGGCAATCTTTGTTTCCTTATTATAGGTTACAAATCAACCAGAGCTGCTCAGATTCAGTCAGGTAGTATTCCAGTTTGTTCCTGGTGTCTTCAGAAGGTCAGGACAATTCGAATGCTATTAAAAATAAGACAATAGTCGGCATAATTTTTTATGGTAAATTTAACCAAAACCCACAAATAATTTTTGTACTTTTTAAAAAGATTTTATTTATTTATTTGACAGAGATTGAGATTGAGAGAGAGAGAGAGAGAGCACAAGCAAGGAGAGTGACAAGCAAGGAGAGGGAGAAACAGGGAGCCCGATGCAGGCTCGAGCCCAGGACCCTGGGATCATGACCTGAGCCGAAGGCTGCTGCCCAACTGACTGAGCCACTCAGGTGCCCCAAGTTTTGTATTTTTCTTTCAACATTTGGTTTAATCTTTCTTTATAGACAATCTATAAAGAAAAGAAATTAATACATTATCCCTAATTTCTTTTATCTTGCCATTCATGGAATTAATAATACTTTGTACATGGTGCTATTAAGCTGGGAAAAGTTGGGGACCCTCATGTGACCCTGGGTTAGGTCTGTGCTGCTCAATGTTGCTACAGAGTAGAACATGCTCTGGTTGTGGGGTTTTCATCTTGGAACAGTCACTGCTTGGTGTGCTGGGATGATACTTTCTGAGAACCTAAATATTCTTACTCCTGGATAATTCCTTCAACACGTAGAAGCAAAGAAGGGGGTAAGCTTCAAGGACAGACTTCCTTATGTTCCACCTTACTGCTGGAGCTGTGGAATCCCTGGCTTTAGCAGGCTGCCATGCATGATGTTTTCTTCACCCAGAGACTGGAACTACATTTGTCTACTTGTGGAGGGAGATCCCCTGTGTCCTTTCCTCACCATGAGTCAGGGTCACTGCATCTTAAAAGACCAGCTGGGTGTTATATTCTCTCTACTTTCTTGCTTCTGTACGCATATGCTAAGTTCTATCCTCTGCCTTCTCCACTGTCACTTTTCAATCAGTGCGGGCAGTAATGTGGTCTTCCCAGTGAGCCAGAGGGGAAGTAGGAGACCTCATTCAGGTATCCACTAATCTTCCACTGATTACTGGCCTGCTTTAAGAGTATGGGAGACTCTCCCAGCTATTAATAAAGTAATTCACCTTTTTCCATTTGGCTCCCACTCAGCATTCCTTGTGTGTTATATTCCGTAACATAACTCTAGGGGAAACAGGGGTGGTGGTGGAGGAGATGAGAGTTTTTTTCTGAGGCCCCAAACTCCAACCTAACTCCCAACATAAGGGCTGCTCCTTATGGGGTTATTGAGAATGTGTGAGATATTGTAGGATTTATACACTAAGTTATCTTGTATGGCTTAAATAATGGTTCTTTTTTCTTTTTCTTTTTATTGAACTTTTTTTTAAAATAAAGATTTTACTCATTTGAGAGAGAGAAAGAGCATAGAGGGAGAGTGAGGGGGAGGAGCAGATTCCCCGCTGAGCAGGGAACCCAATGTGGGACTTGATCCCAGGACTCTGGGACCATGACCTGAGCCAAAGGCAAGGATTCAGCTGTCTGAGCCAACCAGGTGCTCCTATTGAGCTTCTTTTGGATATGTTGTAGCTAATATGTTACAAATTAGAGAGTTCATGTCAGTAGAAATAATTTCTCAGGTTTCTTTCCCAGGAAAGAAACTGGATCCTCACATCATGGACCTATTCTCTTCTTTTGCAACATTTATTTTCTGCTTCAAACTCATGTCATTTAACTTTAGGTTCCCCTGACTCCCATTTTGTGATATCTTCTCTTTTTGTTGCTTTTTTGGTCCTGCATCTCCTCTGTGAAACTGTTCCTGGTGTTTTCCCCTTTGTTTCTAGTTACCAAATTGTGCTTGATCATTTTAACCAAAATCAATCATCCTAAGGTCTCCTGTTCCCCAGTTGCTACAGGTCCCCCAGTTGGGACATTTCTATAAATTAGTTCTCAGGGTCTGTGCCAGAGGAGTACAATATAGCTAAAACTGTATCAGAATGGATACATGTATCCAAATGGATCAGAATGTATCTTATAGGAGACCAGGGGCAAAGCAAGAGGGAGTTAGAGTTGGAGCATCCTTTAAGTTTCTTTAAATGAGCCGCTCACTGCTCACATGTCCATGGTTTTTACCTGGTTCTGATCATGAAGGGCCTGGAGTGGGCATTTTTTGTTAATTGCAGAACATAATTATGCGAAACCCAGGGCAATGTCGCACCAGAGTAACCTGACCTTATACTGTGAAAACCTTTCTTTCTAGATAGCAGCCTCAACTGAGTTAATAGTTGTGAGAAGGAAAATATGTATCAGTTTATATCACCATTCTATGTTGGAATAGTGTGTGACAGTGTATATTATGGAAATAGAGTAGGAAGCTTATCTTTTTTCCAGAGGCCACTATTTAATCTTTTAAGCACATCTAGTATGTGTGGTGACATGGAAAATGTCAGAAAAGACAAACGGGTTAGTTCTTAACATAAAATAGTCATCATAAGGTTTTTCAAACCACTTATTCCTCTGTTTGTTAATTTACCTTTTGCCTTGGTTCATTAGGTCAAATGCTTCATTGATTTTGTCAAAAGGCAGGGTATGAGTCACCAATATATCCAGATCAATTTTTTTCTTCTTGTACTCAGTAACCAGCTTTGGGATAGAATCGATGCTTTTCCAGCCTGTAATTTGGCCCAAGTGCCAAGTAAAGAGATGGTATTTGACAGGAGTTAGTTTAATTGGTTTGTTCAATGAATGAAATTACTTCTAGGTAACTAAGTCACTTCTTTAATCTTCTACACTTGTATTTTTTATAAAAGTTTTTCTTAATAAGAAATGTTAAAATTAGTTCCTATTTCTAGATAAGGAATTATCTCAGTTTGGTCAAAGTTTACCTTTTGTTCCTCTGTGTTGGTTCATTTTAATGCAAATTGAATTTCAGTGTGCAAATTGTAGTTATCCATATATACAAAATATTTACTTTCAAATATTCCTAGAATAACTTTTATGCAGTCTCTAGATATATTATTAGGCATTCAATATTTAAACAATGTTCTTTTCCATTCAATAATCTTTGCTATAAGAATTTGCATGTCACTATGGAGAAAATTAAAAGAGGAAAGAAACTGACCACCAAAACATGTTCCATTTATGGTACGGCCCATTATTAGCTCCACTGGAGATACCATCAATCCTGTCATTTCAGAGTCTACTCCAATGAAAGTACATGACCCCCAACCTACTGTTGTACTGTCCAGGGCTGCTCTCTGGAAATCAAATAAAAAGGATTAGCTGAGTAAGTAGACAAAGTAGAACACGAACTCTAGAGTAGGTATGTACAATACCTGAGGGAAAATTTGTACAAATCTGCATATAAGACAAGATTATTCAAGCTAAGGAGGTTATGGTATTGTTGATTGATATTTGAAGCTCCACTGTTCAGTTTCAGATAGAAGATTCATTAAAAATTTGAACTTCATCAAAAAAGATATTAAAAAGAAACAGAGCCTAATAATTTCTTCTATTTAATCCTTTAGTTGTGCTGAACCTGGAATGTAGATCATCGCATATCAAGGAAAAAAATATGTGAAGTTAGGAAAGAAATCTAGAAGATGTATATTAAAAATTCTAATCAAGTTTTCTGTGATCTGCCATGGGTATGTACTAAAATGTGCAATTTCAGGGGCACCTGGGTGGCTCAGTGGGTTAAAGCCTCTGCCTTCGGCTCAGGTCATGGTCCCAGGGTCCTGGGATGGAGCCCCATATTGGGCTCTCTGCTCGGCAGGGAGCCTGCTTCCTCCTCTCTCTCTGCCTGCCTCTCTGCCTACTTGTGATCTCTGTCTGTCAAATAAATAAATAAAATCTTTAAAAAAATTAAAATGTGCAATTTCAGAGACATGAAAACACAATCCTTGAAGTCCTGAGGAGAGGATGAATAAGTATTTACCAGAACCTAGGAAGTGAGGTACACACTGTAAACTTAGTATATCTCAATAGGACAGATTAAAAAAATGCTATTTAAAACAGAGAGCAAAACAGTTAAACAGAATCTGACATTGGCTGCTGCTCATAAAACATTTAATCTGCTTCCCTACATTACTTAACTCTCATAGTTAGGTGGAGTTATATCACTAACTCTGGGCCATGGGCTGTGAGCAGAAGTGATGTATTACCTCATAGACAAAACAGAAAAGCCAGTGTGCAACCTGCCAGCTGTCCATTCTCCTGCTGTAACAACCAAGGTGACCTCATGTTGAGATTGTGAAGCCGAAAATGTGAGCTTGATTAAGCCTTGATTGCTGAGTCACTGCAAGGAAGGCAGTGGTCCAGGGGAGTTGCACTGATCTTCCCATGACAGAGAAAACCATATTATGGTAACTTATTGGAAGTTTGGGGTTAATACAAAAATGCCAAGGATTGAAAATGTAAAGAAATTTAAGAAATATATAAACTTATTGATGACCATTCCACAAGAAGCTATATGGTAGAGAGATGAACGTTTAAATCTTTTGAGACTAATCTTAAAGGAGAAAAGTGTGAACTTTGTTTTATGTCCTTTGCCACAGTCTGTGCTCAACTTAATTCTGACTTGTTGGGGCAATTTTTACTTTTACAAAAGTCTCAATAGGAAGTATAGCTTTTTTCATCACCGATCACTGTATAAAAGAAGCAATTAAAAAAAAGATTTTATATACCTATTTGAGAGAGAGTGAGAGTGAGAGAGCACAAGTGGGGGGAGTGGCAGAGGAGAGGGAGAAGCGGACTCCCCGCTGAGCAGGGAGCCCAATGGGGGCCTTGAAGGGGGCCTCAGTCCTCGGAGCCTGGGAGCATGACCTGAGCCAAAAACAGATGCTTAACTGACTGAGCCACCCAGGTACCCCTAAAAGAAGCAATTTGAAGTACAGTAAATTCTCCCCCTTTTCTTTGTCTGTCTTACTAGCAATGATAGATGCAGTGACCTAGAACTTTTAGAATGTGTTTTGAAATTTTTATTTGAGTAAATGTTTATTGTTTTGAGAATTCATAACATTTCTAAATAGCAACTCTTCTACATATGCACTTTTTATATGGCGGAAGTATTTTTCTTTACACTGTATACAGAGATCCATGGAGAGGGGAAAATTCATAGACTTGTTACCTGAAGCTAGATATTTACATTGACTCCTATTTTCTGTTTTAGTTTTAAAGTGTTTTTCCTGTTTGCCTTTTTTTTTTTTTTTTAAGATTTATCCATGTGAGCGAGAGAGCATGCAGGGGAGAGGGTCAGAGGGAGAGAGAATCCTGAGTGGACTGCTTGTTGAGTACAGAGCTCAATGTGGGGCTCAATCCCATGACCCCAAGATCATGACCCAAGCTGAAATCAAGAGTCTGATGCCTAACTAACTAAGCCACTCAGGTGCCCCTGCCCCCTTTTGTTTGCCTTTTCTACAGTTCTGGAGCTTTGCTCAAGTGAGGAATTCATCTCCTTAATGATAACTTAGTTAAAAATGGGTATTATATGCAAGTAGAAGGTTTTATTTTGAAGCTTCTGATAACTTTTGATGAGAATTACTTTTACTTCTCAAAACTATAACATTGTCAGTTATTGTAACTTTCTGATTGTTCTGTTGGATTCTTTAGCCTGCTTTAGAGAATTAGTGGTCATTGAACTCAAGTTCACACACATTACTGGAATCTCCTCTACACCTGGGAAATTTAGCTTTCCTTAGTTATGGCAACTTGATGGATGGGTAGGTAGCTGATCTTTTTGTGATTAAATAAATCCATCTATTCTTATTTGGATTCTCTGGTATAATTCTCTTCCATAATTTAAATAATAATAGAACCTGCCAAGTTTTAGATCAAGTGGTTCTAGACTTTAGTAACTTGTAAAAAAATATTGGTACCTGGGCCCTAGGCTCATGAGAATATCCTGGGGTATGGTCCATGAATTGGTACTAAAAAATGTACCAAATGTAACAACTCCCCAGGTATTTCTAAAGTGTAGCCAGTGTTGACAATCTCTGTACCAGAAAAATAAGGTCAATAGGCTGAATTTCAGTGTTTGAAAAAAATTTGAGCTGTAGAAAGTGAAGGAGTGGTTGTAGCACACTGTAAGTTGCAGATGCCAAGGATAATTTAAAAAGCAGGGTCTGAAGCACTGAACACAGGGCAGCAGTACAGGATAAGGAGCCCTTAATGCATGCATTTTCAGTAACAGCTAACATTTATTGAGTGCTTATTACCTGCCAGATAATAATGTAACTTTAAGCAGTTACATTATTCTAGTGAAACCATCCTGAGAGGAGAGACCCAGGAAGGGAGCCTGATGCTTCCTGAAGCTCCTCCCCAACTCCATTCTCTTCTGGAGAACTCTTGAGTTGGATAAGAACCAAGGGGAAGAACTGTACAAAGCCTGCTACTGGGAGGTTAAAGTACAGAATTCTATTTTCTATAACCTCCCCAGAGGAGGGTTTTGGGAGCCTTCATTGAGTGAAGTCGTAAATAAAAGGGCATAATGCTGTAGTTACTCCACAGAGCTCACTCATGAAATAAGAAGAATTCATGGGCAGATAATTAGTTGGTAAACTGGTCATCTCATAAAACAAAGCAAAACCCTACTTAGCGTCTTTGAGCAAACAAATAGGCATCAAGTGAACCTTCATTGGAGAGTGAGGCTGGGCAGTCTGGCAAGCTAACTTTTCCATGTGTTATCTCTGTGGTTGGCTCTTTACCCCACTTTCTAGAGTAGAATAAACAGGGCTGGCTTTGTGGGTCTCCAGCTGGCCCTTAGGGCCCTGTGCCTAGACAGGCCTGCAAATTATGTAGGTTGTCTGGAGAGAAGAAATCTGAATGATACCGAATTGTAGTGTTTAGGAAAAAAAAAAAATCCACTTTTTAATTTTGCAGTGTGTGTGTGTATTTAATATATTGAATATATTTGAAAATTTCAGATTTATGATGTGGACCTAATTTTGCAGCCCGTTTATTGAGATCTGATGGACAGAACTGGATTTTATTTAGATTGCTAACCTTTGACCTCTCTGCTTTTAGGTGGGAGTGGAATACCTCCAGCTGTTAGGGGTGATATTATGTCAGCCTATCTTCTTCCCTTCTCTAAATCTGCCTTTTTGTTTTTTTTCTTTCTCATTTCTCATAGGCACACTTTACTTAAGATTTTCATTTCTAAATTTTCTCTTTTTACTGAATTTCACATGGAAGGATATATAGAAATATTAATAACTTACTAAGTAAATATTAATACTTATTAGTTAAATATTAGTAATAATATTATTAATAAATATTGTCTATATAAATATATAATATAACATAAATATAAAATAACTATATCAATATAAATATATTGCCAATGTTTATTAATGTTAATAAATATAAATTATTATATACTATTATAAAAAATATACATACCATGGTTTCAGGTCCACCTGCACAGTCAAGGGCAAAATCCACACCTCCACTGGTCATTTCAATGATGACTTCCTGGATGGGTTTATCTAGGTTTCTAGGATTGAGGCAGTCAGTGGCTCCAAGGGCTTTGGCCTTCGTAAACTTCTCACTGTTTATGTCAATAGCTATGATTCTGGAAGCTCCTGCTGTTTTACAACCCATTATAGCAGAAAGACCAACTCCTCCTAAGCCAAAGACAGCACAAGTAGAACCAGGGGTGACCTACAGGCAGGAAAATAATAAAATAACTTAAAAAAAAAAGATTTTACTTATTTGACAGAGAGAGACACAGTGAAAGAGGGAACACAAGCAGGAGGAGTGGGAGAGGGAGAAGCAGGCTTCCCATGGAGCAGGGAGCCCGATGAGGGGCCGATCTCAGGACTCTGGGATCATGACCTGAGCCAAAGGCAGATGCCTAAGCCTGAGCCATCCAGCTACCCCTATAAAAGGAAGTGGCCTCATTTTTTTTTTTTTTTTGTAAGGAAGAGAGTGAGCTGGGGGCAGGAACATAAAAATAAAAGACTGCCTGTCATAAAAAAAGATGATAGAGCCAATGGGGGAAATCTGCCAATATGAAAATGGATGGGTCACTGGCTAAATATGGGGAATCATTTGAATGCCATTAGAATTATCAGCTCATGAGAAGCAAATCCAAGTGAAAATAAGCTGCTTGTTTCCTCTTTCCTTTAGCTGTAATCAGAACAAAATTTTAAAACCCACACATTTTAAAGGGTTTATTGTTTTCCTTTTTCAATAGATCATAATTAATTTATATTTTTAATAAGTCTTATTTGGTTGTATTAGTGTTATAGTTGGTTTTGAATGAGCACAGATGTTTCTCTATATGTAAATTAGCTCACATCCCAAATCATCAGTTAATTTAAATGGAATGAAATCTAGATTTCTTTGCATCACACTGAAAGGTTTTTAGAGCTGACCTGCTGACTTCTAGCTTCCTCTCTGTGGTAGTTCCATTGCTACAACACAGCACACTGTTGCCGATCCCTTTCCTGGTCCTCAGTTTGTGCTGTTTCCTCTGCACTTCTCACTGTATTTCCTCTCATTAAAATGTGACCTATACTTCTAGGCCTAACTTAAATGACACTCTCCCTATGTAACTTCTCTTGATTCTTCAATCAGGAATTAGTGCCCACCTTTTTGCTTTTTTTTAAAAATAATTTATTTTTTTTTTAATTTTTTTTTTTAAGATTTTATTTATTAGTTAGAGAGAGAGAGCGAGCACAGGCAGACAGAGAGGCAGGCAGAGGCAGAGGGAGAAGCAGGCTCCCTGCCGAGCAAGGAGCCCGATGTGGGACTCGATCCCAGGACGCTGGGATCATGACCTGAGCCGAAGGCAGCTGCTTAACCAACTGAGCCACCCAGGCGTCCCCTTTTTGCTTTTTTTATGTTGTATTTATAATCTACCTTGGTTGATTGATTTTGTATTTGTGTCTTTCTTCAAAAGACTAAGTTCCTTGGAGGCTTATTATCTTCCACATTGCTATTAAGGGTATTCTGTATGTTGTGTCTTTAATAAATATTCATTGCATTGAATTACATAAAAACAGAATATATAAGATGATAAGGAAAGTTGTGACTGAGATGTGTTATTCTGTAGAATGGTATAACAGTAAAAAAAAACAACACTACGCAGAGACATGCTGAAGTAATATTTTCTAATGATGATGGGAAACTGTTAGAATTAAATCATAAACAAAAGGGAAAGAGGATTCTGCCTGTGGGGAGTAGTGATACATTCTAAATTGGAAATAAAATTGTTAATGAATGGAGAGAATGAGTGTCTCTTACTTTAATTTATGCATGGTATTAGGCATGCATACACTGACTTTTGCTACTCAGGGTGAAATAAAACATTTTTTTACAAATACTCCGAATATTGTTCTATGTACACAATGTACTATTTAATATCGTGGCATGTGTTCATTATAGTTGTAAATATATTTCTCTAGAGACCGTGTTCAAAAGTTTGCCTGTGTCATTGAGAGTAGAAAGGCATTTTTTTCTTATTGGGTCAATGTTGTACAGAGTGGATGTACACAGCTCACAACCATATAATTGGAATACACTGTATTAATTGTGTTAAACAACTGAATGGCTGTGTGTAAAAGTGCCTTTGATTGCAGGAGGAGAAGGGTTACATAAAGTACCCCTCTCCCCTTTGAGAATAGGACTATACATAGTGGATGATTATCTATTTGTAGACAACACTGTTACAGGACACTTTCATGCTTCCAAAGATCTCTGTGATGTGTTTAATTTGGGACTAAAGGATATGAGCGGATTAAAAAGAATTAGGAGTCCTGGTCATCCTGGATGCAGGTTATACAATAATTATACAAAGTTGTTTCATTACTTTTTTTCCCACAAGCATATTAAACTTTATTAAAGCTCTTGCCTTTTGGCTAGAATCAGTGATATTTCTTCTTTTAACTTGTTCCTATCAGATTCATTTCTCTTCTATTCCCTAAGCCTCCTATGAAGTGGTTTAAGTGTTCCTCAACAGTGAGAAGAGCAGGACATTGAAATTTACATAAACTTTGATTGGTTTTTAAAGAAAACTGTAGCTGAATCTTTAGTGTTAATATCCCTGAAGAAAGACTAGGGTAGTAGAAGGTGATAGTCTGCATGGACTCCAGAAAAGGGGGCGGGGGGCCCAAAGAGCAATAGTGTTTCCAATGCTTTCTAAAGGAGAAAATGCCTTGACTGCCATGGTTACATCTGCTTTTAACTCCACTCAATTAACAATACCCTTCCTCTAGGAGCCTTCAGATTGTAGTCTGACTTTCCATATAATCTTTTAATTTTCAGTACACTAATAGCCAAAAGTAGCATTCCTGTCTGCTTGAGTAATTCTCAGTGAGAAGTCCTATCTTGATATTCTGGCTATTAGATCAGCTTTTTATTTTGGTTAGGCTGAGTTTATTTCCTTGACACTTAACTCCAGGTAGTCTGATAAAAAGGAATATTTGGATTTTAAAGCTGAGGATCAAGCCTTATCAAGATGTTTAAAGGGTCGCATAAGAGCCTGGCTTCAGGGACTCCTGGGTGGCTCAGTTGGTTAAGCGGCTGCCTTCGGCTCAGGTCATGATCCCAGCGTCCTGGGGGGGATCGAGTCCCACATCCGGATCCTTGCTCAGCAGTGAGCCTGCTTCTCCCTCTGCCTCTGCCTGCCACTCTGTCTGCCTGTGCTCGCTCCTATGCTCTCTATCTGACAAATAAATAAATAAAATCTTAAAAAAAAAAGAGCCTGGCTTCATTCATTCATTGAAAAATTATCCAGTTTCTACTGTGTGCCAGGCATGGGGCTAGGCTCTGCAGATATCACAATGAACAAGAGAGTTCTTGCCCTCAAGGACCAAATAGTCTGATAGGAAGGAGAAATAAATGGAAAATTTCTCCAGAGTGTGTTAAGAAGGAAGACGGGGACAAACATAGATAATTTGGGGGAACTTGGCAGGGACACTCAATGCATGCCTAAGAGGTTGGAGGGTTTCTGATAGGAAGTTAAAAAAAAAATGGAGTCAACCAGAAGAGGTTGGGGAGCTTTCCACGCAGTGTTGGTGGGAACCAGGTATGGAAAGCCCAGGGGCCACAGTGAATGGAGCCCAGCTACTGAGGGTCAGCCTTGGGGAATGTTGAGCCTGCGAAGGGAGAATTAGGGAGAATCATTAGCTCGCTGACAGAAAAGTGGAGTAATGAAAGGGGAATGAAATCTTCACATTTGTTGTTTAGAAATACCACTCTGGTTGCATTTTGCAGTTTGAACTCAAGGGATGAAGACTGATGTGAAAGAGGCTTCAATAAGGGGGTTGTTTGAGGCATCCAAGTGATACTGACATCTGTTCAGTTCTCATTAAATGGTTTTGTGAAAGCTTCTAGGTTCTAACATGGGCTTCCAGGGATGCATCTTGCCACCCTCAGGGCTGCCTCCTGAGACACTTTGTTGGAGCCATAAAGGGACAGGATGAGAAGCGGAGATGAACTACAAATTGGAGGGAGAGAAATCTGCAAGATCAGGGAAAAAGCAGAGGTGACTGTATGGGTGGGGTTTCTGTAGTTTCTGTTGCCTCTTGACTGGGTCTGCTGACCCAGGATGAGCATTTATATTCAGGGGACATATTTAAGCAGGCAGTGTTTAAGGCAGGGATGGTCTGTAACCTAACGTATCAGTATAGGAAAAGAGATTAACATGAACCAGGTGCCATCTCTATGCCAGCTGCTGGGCCAGATGTCTTACATATGTAATATGATTTAATTATCTCCAAAACCATTTGTAGTAGATGTTATTGCAGAGAGTAGGTGTAGAGAGGTTAAATAACTTGCCTAACACCACAGAGGTAATAAATGACAGAGCTAGGGCTTGAAGAATAACTAGCTGCTTTATCACCCTGTCTCCTGGTAAAATTCGGTTTCATGCAACCTGGTGATGAAACACTTTTACCTTGGCAGTGTTGATTGCAGCTCCATAGCCAGTTGAAAACCCACATCCAAACAGACAAACTCTCTCTAAATTTGCATCATCATCGATTTTGGCAAGATTTATATCTGATACTACAGTGTACTGAGCGAAGGTACTGGTCCCCATGAAATGGTAAATCGGTTTTCCTTTGCAGGTGAACCTGCTGGTTTTGTCTTGCATTAGTTCTTGATCAACAAGGGGATTTTTGACAAGACTAGAAAATTAAAAAAAAAAGATACAAAAAGAGGAAGTAAATGGACTATTGGCTACACTCCTGAAAAAAATGTTAGGTGTTGTATTTTTGCTTTGACAATTTTATGAGATAGAAAAATTGAGAAAATGACTTGAGACTTTTCCTGTAAATACATAGTCAGAAACAGTCTAAAGACAATAATGATAATAAACTTTTTACTGAATACTTTTTATGTGCCAGAAACTCTCTTAGGTTTGTATGCATTAATTCTTAAACAAATTTTATTGTGGAATTTATTGTGGAATCCTTTTGAGGATTCTTTTAGGTTTAGTATATATCTCAGAAGGATTTTTTAGGTTGGCATATTGCATTTCCTTGATATGGTTAAGTCTCTTTTAATTGATAGGTTCTCACCTCCCTCCTTTTTTTTTCTTTTTTTCCTTTGCAATTTGTTTGCTGAAGAAATAGTCATTTGTCCTGTACAGTTTTCCTCATTCTGAAGTGTTCTGATTACATTACTATTAATTCCTATTAATTACGTTCATAATAATTAAAACCCTAATTAATTAATTTGTTAAATAAATAAATTTATTAATTAAATAAAATTAAATAAAAAATTAACTAAAACCCAATTGAGTTTGATACATTTTCCATCCCTGTATTTCCTCTAAACTAGTATTTTCAGTCTAATTGGCTGATTTAATTTAGGTTTTATATTTTGTAGGACTATTTCAAAGGTGGTGTTGTGTATCTTCATCTGGAGACAAATAATACCTTGTTATCTCTCTTTTTTGTGATGTTAGAAAGAATTGCTGGTCATTGCCAGAATCTGTTATTTCATTAAATTTTGCAAAAGGGTATATTAATTATTTAAGTATCTACAACAACCCTGAAAAGTAAACATTATTATTATTCCCATTTTACATGTGAGGAAATTGAGGCACAGTATTAGATATAAGAGTAATACAGTTTAGCTTCTGAAATAACTAGCTTCATTCGGCATTAAGGATAAATAGATTTTTATGCATGTAGTCTCGTTAAAGAATAAGGTGATAAAGGTTTTGAACTCTGGAGTCAGACTATGTTCAAAATCTAGCTCCAGGACTTTTATCTGTATGCCTTGTAATAAATTATTTTACTGCACCTCATTTCATTCCTTTCTCATTTCTTATAGAAGTAGCTACTATTTTGAGTTTATTTATTTGAGAGAGAGAGAGAGAGCAGTGTGAATGGGGAGAGGGAGAAGGAGAGAAGCAGACTCCACACTGAGGGCAGAGTCTGATGCAGGGCTTGAGCTCACCACCCCGAGATCTAGAGCTGAGCTGAAATCAGGAGTCAGAGGCTTAATGGACTGAGCCCCTGTATGTTGTACTGTTTTGTATATGATATCTTACTAAATACATTTGTCAGCAACTTGCTTTGTTTCGTTAACATTATGTATGTGAAATTATTCTATGTTGTTGTATGTAGCTTAAATTTAACCCTTTCCATTGTTGTATAGTTTTCCATTGTGTTACTACATAGCAATTTGTTAATCCATTCTCCTATTGGTGGACATTGGGCTATTTTTTTAAAAGATTTTATATATTTATTTGATAGAGATCACAAGTAGACAGAGAGGCAGGCAGAGAGAGAGAGGGGGAAGCAGGCTCCCCACTAAGCAGAGAGCCCGATGCGGAGGCTTGATCCCAGGACCCAGAGATCATGACCTGAGCTGAAGGCAGAGGCTTAACCCACTGAGCCACTCAGGTGCCCCTATTTTTAAGTGCTGTTATAAACAGTGTTGCAGTGCACATTTTAGCATATGTTTCTTTGGGTAATTTTGCAACAATTTCTTATATACACCTAGGACTAGAATTGGCGGGTAGAAACTTCATCCAGGTATTGCCAATGTACTTCCCCAAATATTTACACCAATGTATAGTTTTACTAACCGGAGTATAGAGCTTACCTGAGTTTTTTACAGAAATTTGTGAGTGGACTCAGACAGAACTTGCATTTTCTACATTGAGGCATGTAGAGTGGAATTACTTTGTCACCTGGAAAGAAAGACCATATGCTGGATGGTGCCTAAGATACAGCTTGTAAAAAGTTTCTACCAGAAGAGTCAGTAGAAAACACCATTCTTTATGATACACATTTTATGTTCAGCAGAAAGTATAAATGGGTATAGTACTTTGTTGCTTTATAAGATTGCTGATTTTCCAAGCATTATTGCATATACTGTCTTTTTAACTTTTTCCTTTTCCTTTTTTTTTTTTTTTTGTTATTGGGCAGGTAAGCAGGAAATCTGCATTGATACCGCTAGCTACAGTGTCCTGTCTGAGACTCTGCTGTCATTGCAACTCTCTGCATCATGACTATTACTATTATTTCTTTTTTACATTTCTCCCATCCAAGTACTAACCAGGCCCGACCCTGCTTAGCTTCCGAGATCAGACGAGATCGGGCGCGTTCAGGGTGGTATGGCCGTAGACTCTTTTTTACATTTCTAAACATCCAGTAGGGAACAGAGTATCCTCATATAATAGGAGAGGTTGACAACAACATGCTGGATATGGAGATTAAACTTGATGTCATTGCCATGTGTCACCGTTTAGTTCACTCTCACATTCTGTATCTCTCTGCCTTTTACTCAATTTCATTTTGATAATGGCTTCGATGATGACCGTTTAGTATGGGCTAGGCACCTTCTAACTGCTTCCCATACTATCTCATTTAATTCTCAGACAATCCTTTGAGATGGGTACCTTTCCTCCCCACTTCACAAAACAGAAATCTGCTGTGTCATAGAAAAGTGACTTCACTGGTGGAGGTCACACATCCAGTAAATGGCAGAGCTGGGATTACATTGGCCAGACTAATCGATAGATACAAAACTTACAGGAGCAGTTTATTTCTCTGATCTTATTTGGCATGGAATCTAAAACACTTCTAGGTTTGGAGCATTCTCATTAAAGGAGGAAAGAATGATACGGGTCCTCCTGCGTGACAAGTGAGTACTACATAGCTCATATTCCAGTATTTTGTGAATATGTTATAAAATGTCAAGTAAATGATTTCAGCCATTGCCATGCTTTATTTACATACTATTTTTATGTTACAAAGTTTCAAAACTTTTTATGTTAGAAAGTTTCAAAAAGACAAGGCTCAAAAAGACATAAGCTGACATGGGCATATATAATATTTCTCAATTAAGCTAACTGTAAATACTCATTCTTTAAATTCTTTATATTAAACTATTTTTGTTTTATCTGGAAGAGGTTGTCATAAATTTTCATTTGTGCCCTACTTTGTGGCTTCGCTTCATAGCACAGTTTCTTAATGCTATATGTAAATAAAGTGACCATATTTTCCAAATTTTATTAGCTCTGATTTCACATATTCTGTCTCCTTGTTAGACTGTGGTAGATTGCATGTATTACTTAGTTTGTCTTTGGAACAGATGGTTCCCCTATATAAATAGAGATCAATTATAACATGCAAAACCAAGACTCTTTCAGTTCTCAAGCTATCTGGACATTTCCATTGACTTGGAGTCAGGAAAGAACATACCTGGTTTGACGTTGGTCACTCCTGGCCCCACACTTTCCACAATTCCTGCACCCTCATGGCCAAGGATCACTGGAAGAAGGGCCTCTTTAAATTTAGGATTGATAGGATGGGCATCAGTATGGCACAGGGCAGTGGCGATTATCTACAAGGCAACCACAGACTTGAGTCCTCTTTCTGTCATATCACTGCGGTTGTTAGGAGGGTCGTTTTAGGTCCAATGTCACCCTGAAACTTTACAACATTCTGGAGCTCAGCAAAAGAATTACATTTTGTAAAAAAAAAAAAAAAAAAAAAAAACAATTAAAAATATCAGCACATAGTCTTTTCTTCTAAATCTTTGTTTTCTAACTTTCATTGCCACTGGAAAATCATGCAAAGAAATGGAATTGGCAGTTAGTGTCTCCAGGAGAGGAGAAATCAAAGGTAAAAGGGAAAAGTTGAACAGAATCTTTTAGGAAGAGGGAATGAAGGGAACATAGGTTCCTAGGGCTTGTGCAAATTTTGTTGAAATTTTATGAAATGAAATAGAAATAATACAGTTGTATTATTATATTGTATATTATTATTGTATTGTTATAATTCAAAGTTATATCAGATAAAGGATTGTCTCAGTCACTAACATACCCCTTACTCTTCAAGATTCTCTTCGTGAGGCTATCCTATTCACTCCCATGAATAAACCTGTCTTGTAGTGGTCCTGAGGTAAAAATGGAAGCCAGGCCAGCTGTGGTGAAAATGGAGTTCTGCCACCTTTTGATCTGTGATCTCTGCTTCCTTGGTATGGTCTCTTTTCCCTGCTTACTCACGCTTCCCCCTCTTTGTGCCCCCAGGACTCTTTTACTGCCCTGGGCAGCACTTCAGGTCTTTCCTCTATTTTGTTTTGGAAGCAGTTTTTTTTTTTTTAATTTTAATAATACTTTCCAATAACTGGCAACTGGAAACCAAAAGAAAACCTACCTGATTCTCATCTGAAGTGAATTCCTTGGTGTAATTCTTAGGGCTAATGATTAATATAAAGATAGTTCAAATAAATGTTAAACCTGTTATCACTAACAACTGGTAATTAGTAATTTACCCCTCCTGGGATAATGCCTGTTTTTATCCAGACCTAAAGACTGTAGTTCTGCTGAAGGTGAAACTCCAGGTACTCTCAGTCATGCCACGCAGGCTTGACTTGAAGAAGGCAAGTCTGCACTTAGGCCTCATCTGTACCAGCTATGAAAAGTCCCCACTTACTTGCACACGAACTTCATGAGCCTTGGGGGGAGCTACCTCAACCTCTTCTATGCAAAGGGGCTTGCCTGTTTCCCAGGCAACGGCTGCTTTGCATTTAATAACCTGAGAAAGAGGGAGGAAGGGGAGATTAATCACATAAATAACAGATAAGCATATAAACTAGAATTAATTAAAATTACATTTAAAAATTTAAGTATGACATTGAAAGAAAGTGGAAAGAAACAAACCTATAATCCTCTATTGTAATGCTACTATTTTTGCTTTTGGTATGCTTTTCCCAGTCTTTGACACATGAATCCATAATTTTTGATAGTTGTTATGCAATTTTGGAATTATATTTTTAAATATCATTAGTCTTATTGCAGATGCAATATATATTAAGAAGTTTCAAAATACAAATAAAAATAAAAGAAACAAGATCCACCTGGAATTTTATGACTCATTTTATGATTTTGGTGTAAATTTTTTCAGTATCCCTATATGGGATCTTTTGTAATACTTTTGTATTATAATATACTTTTGTAATACATTTATATCAATATAAAATACGAGATACTAACACAAAATACTTTCATAATACTTTTGTAATAATATAAAAATGTAATACTTTATAATCTATGTTTTCTACTTATTAGTATACTGTTTTCCATATTCTTCTCTTTTATTTCTAACAGATGCAAATTCTATTGTGTTATTGTAGCATAGGTACTCAAATTTCTCTTTTTTTGATCTTTATAAGTAATATTTAGTTGAATACTCTTGTATTAAGCATTTGGCAAATCCACAGTAATTTCCTTTAATTTCTAGCATGAGTTTGCTCATATCCTTTTGATCAGTTTTAAATCGCTGCTTTCTGAGAGTAATCCTGAAGGAAGTTTGTTTTAGTAAATTTATAAAGAGACATAAAAAAATACACAAACCAAGAATCAAATAAAGAAACAGTATATTTGCTTACTTTGCCCTTGGTACCCATTTTCCTTTGGCAAACTGGACTGGGAAGTTTCTTTCTGATTTAAGAAGCTCTTCCACGTCTGCTCAGCGTGTTCTGTGTCCTGTTATGACCTGTCTTTGAATAAATACCATTTCTGCCTTTCTTTATCCAATCACTTTCTTGTTTATTGCTTTGACACATAGCTGTGCCCATTTCTCATGTGATTCGTGCTATCATATTTCAGCTGCCAATTGCCATTGCTCCCAGCCCTTATTTGAAGAAGAGTTTATGTTTCCCTCCCTCCCCCTTCCTCCCTCCCTTCCTTCCTCCCTTTCTTCCTTCCTTTCCCTTTCTTTCTTTCTCTTTCTTGCTTTCTTGCTTTCTTTTTCTTTCTTTTCTTTCTCTCTCTCTATTTCAAGATTTTATTTATTTATTTGACAGGGAAAGACAGTGAGAGAGGGAACAGAAGCAGGGGGAGTGGCAGAGGGAGAAGCAGACTTTCTGCTGAGCAAGGAGCCCTATACTCTCTTGGAATCATGACCTGAGCTGAAGGCAGATGCTTAACAACTGAGGCACCCAGGAGCCCCATATGTTTACTTCTTTCCCTTTAATTGAAAAATAAAAGATAATAGAGAAAAGTTTATTAAACTTACACAGATGTGTTAACATATAGAGTAAAGGATGTTTCTACTGCCCCACACCTTCTCCTTCACAAGCCTACTAATCATTTCCTTGCATTTCTTTATAATTTATGGTTCTCTATGCAGTATAGTTTTACCTATTAAAACCTTAATATGGGCGCCTGGGTGGCTCAGTGGGTTAAAGCCTCTGCCTTCGGCTCAGGTCATGATCCCAGGGTCCTGGCATCGAGCCCCACATCGGGCTCTCTGCTCAGCCGGGAGCCTGCTTTCCTTCCTCTCTCTCTGCCTGCTTCTCTGGCTACTTGTGATCTCTGTCTGTCAAATAAATAAATAAATAAATCTTAAAAAAAAAAACCAAAAAACAAACCTTAATATGAAGGAATCATAATGTATGTGTTCTTTTGTCTTTTTTTCTCTCTCAACTCCAGTTTGTGAGATACATCCACATTAGTCTGTTTTCATTATCACCTATTTTCCTTTTTGCTTTTTTTTTCTTCTGATTAACCAGTGGTTACATAAAAATCCTTTATTCTGTTGTACATGTGCATAAGTTTCCTTGGGGAAAATATATGATTAATGTGCAACCAGTACATAATATTATGGGATTATTAAGGTGATGCCAACTGTTAAAACATTGAAATTTTTGTTCCATTTGCTAAAAAAAACCACTACCCCAAATTCTCAGATTTCCTTTTAACTCTGTGACGGCCCTGGGGAACCCTGTTCAGTCACTGCCAAGGAGCTACTCTCTTGCCCCTCCAGATGTGTGAGCCCATCATGCAGCCCCCAGAGGTTCTGGGTCTCTGATGGTGTGTAGCAGGGTAGTCTCTGGATCCTGGTAGGAAAATCCCTAGTGCCCTTCAGACATCCTGGGGCTGTGACCTATGGTGCTGGGGGCCATAGATCCCTTGAATCATACTTAGGAAACTGAATATTGGTTGTTAAGTATTTTGACTAGGAGTGGAAATTCTGAGTCTTCAACTTTGATAGATAAGATCAAAGAGTTTTACAAAGTGGCTGCACTTATCAGCACTGTTGCTGATAAGAGTTTCCATTGCTCCATATCCTTGCCTATGCTTGGAATTGTGGACTTTAAAACTTTTGATTATCTGTGGTTGTGAATGGTATATGTGTTTTTTTGTTTTGTTTTGTTTTTTTTTAGTATTAACCAAAGCCCATAATTTATTCAGATTTTCCATTTTTATCCAATGCTATTTTTCTATTCCAGGATCCCATCCAGTATATCACATTACATTTAGTCATCACATCTCCTTAGTCTCCTCTTTTTTTAAATTTTTTTTATTTAAGCTTTTTTTATCTAAACATATAATGTAACCCCACCACCCTCTCCCAAACCCTCTCCCTCCCCACCCCCCCCCCTTTGTTTTATTACATTAAGAGTCTCTTTTGGTTTGTCTCCCTCCCGATCCCATCTTGTTTCATTTTTTCTTTTCCTACCACCTTAACCCCCACCCCCATTGCATCTCCACTTCCTCATATCAGGGAGATCACGTGGTAGTTGTCTTTCTCCAGTTGACTTATTTCGCTAAGCATAATACGCTCTAGTTCCATCCATGTCGTCGCAAATGGTAAGATTTCATTTCTTTTGATGGCTGCATAATATTCCATTGTATATATATACCACTTCTTTTTTATCCATTCATCTGTTGATGTCCATCTGTTGATGGACATCTAGGTTCTTTCCATAACTTGGCTATTGTGGACATTGCTGCTATAAACATTCGGGTACACGTGCCCCTTCGGATCACTATGTTTGTATCTTTAGGGTAAATACCCAGTAGTGCAATTGCTGGGTCATAAGGTAGCTCTATTTTTAATTTTTTGAGAAACCTCCATGCTGTTTTCCAGAGTGGTTGCACCAGCTTGCATTCCCACCAACAGTGTAGGAGGGTTCCCCTTTCTCCACATCCTCGCCAGCATCCGTCATTTCCTGACTTGTTCATTTTAGCCATTCTGACTGGTGTGAGGTGGTATCTCACTGTGGTTTTGATTTGTATTTCCCTGATGCCCAGTGATGTGGAGCACTTTTTCATGTGTCTGTTGGCCATCTGGATGTCTTTGCAGAACTGTCTGTTCATGTCCTCTGCCCATTTTTTGATTGTTTGTTCTTTGGGTGTTGAGTTTGCTAAGCTCTTTATAGATTTCGGATACTAGCCCTTTATCTGATATGTCGTTTGCAAATATCTTCTCCCATTCTGTCCGTTGTCTTTTGGTTTTGTTGACTGTTTCCTTTGCTGTGCAAAAGCTTTTGATCTTGATGAAGTCCCAATAGTTCATTTTTTCCCTTGCTTCCTTTGCCTTTGGCCTTGTTCCTAGGAAGAAGTTACTGTGGCTGAGGTCGAAGAGGCTGCTGCCTGTGTTCTCCTCGAGGATTCCTTTCTCACATTGAGGTCCTTCATCCATTTTGAGTCTATTTTTGTGTGTGGTGTAAGGAAATGGTCCGATTTCATTTTTCTGCATGCGGCTGTCCAATTTTCCCAACACCATTTGTTGAAGAGGCTGTCTTTTTTCCATTGGATATTCTTTCCTGCTTTGTCGAAGATTAGTTGACCATAGAGTTGAGGGTCTATTTCTGGGCTGTCTATTCTGTTCCATTGATCTATGTGTCTGTTTTTGTGCCAGTACCATACTGT
>RCUC01139050.1:0-12111 GCA_003697995.1 Taxidea taxus jeffersonii | reverse complement strand
GTTAAATGTGGCTATTCAAGATGACAATTCTTTTTATTCCTGAAAATAAAATTATCTATCTATTATCTATCTATCTTTCCATTATGCATTTGAGTCTATTATTGGAAATTTCTATCTATAGTTTGCTTCCTTCAGTATTCATCATAGTAACAGACATCAGAAAGTATCTTTTAATTTAGTAGTGAATGTTCCACAAATGAAGAAATGTAACACTGAGGACTGTTTCCCTATTAACTGATGAAGCTTTCTTCTGGGGATGCTCATGTGCCCACCAGCTATGACCCGGTGTCATAAGCAGATAAATATTTTATCTTGTTTTCTATTTCTGAAAACTTAAGGAAATTTATGGAAATGAAACATTTCAACAATTATGAAAGTAAGTCCAGGCAAGAAGGTATCTATGCTGCTTGATACCTAGAACTGTTTACCTTTCTCTATCATATAAAGTAGAGTGACCCTTCCAAAGCCTAGTGGCTAGAAATGTTCAATGTAAAACTGGCAATCTTGACCGACTGATGACTTAATATTTTTTTAATGAGAAAGTGTATAAAACATATTACTTAGATTTGGCCACTTGCAAAAATGTTATAAGACAAAATATTTTCAGAACTCAGCAAAAATGCTTGCATATTATTCTATTAGACACTGCAAAGGGAAATTTTCAGAGATGGGCCATTTCCTTTTGTACATAGCAACATGTGTTTCTTCTCTGCAGATAGGGAAAAACAAATCAGATTTTTCTCAACTTCCTGGGCCTTGAGAACTCATTCAGCTGTACCGATGCCAGTAGAAAAAAAAGGAGTCACTTAAATGCAAGAGAGTCACAGAATTTCAGGAAAAAACGAAAATAATCCCTGAGGTGAACCTTATTGAGAACATACTGCTAAATTTTTAAAATGGGAACAAGAGATCAATTTTCTTCTCCATGCTTTCTTCCTTATATTTCTTTAAACCACTAAGTGAGTGAGTAGTGAGTGTACAAAGGAGTCAGCTACACAAATGAAAAAAATATATAAGAAAGATTCTACTCGTCAATGCATGGCTATACAGCAAGAATTGCCCCAATTTTTTATAAGTTGTAACTACTTGAACATTATATAGACCAATACATTATAAAGCCTGAGTCACCATGAGTTGATTCAGTAAAATGAGTACTTTAATAGAATAAAACTTATAATAAAAATAATAATTATGTGTAAGTATATGATAATAAGGCCTAAGCTTAAGGACTACACATATTCTAAATACTATTTAGCAGAGCCAAATTAAATGCTTCTGATTTTCTCCTATAAGAGAAAAAACTGGATGGAACTCCTGAAGAGTTAATGGGTCCATAACACAAGGGAACATAAAGAATGTGGTCTGCCCACTTTTGGGAAATGGAACTCCAAGATATAAATGATGCAGCCCTAAGAACCACAGATTTTCTTATACCCCACAATCATCTTCCCTCAGGGTTGCTTCTTGCCCACATCCTGGAGGCATCATTAATATTGTATTCCATGTAAATGGTGGCCACTGGAATTGTGCTATACAACAGAGATGTTTCTTACCCAAGAAAAATGTCAAGAGGGGTGGGCTACTATACACTTCAATTTTTCATTCAAACATATATTCAACAACCATTTGTGGAGAATTATCAGTTGAGATTCTTTTTTTTTTTTTTTTTTTGGTTTTAATATGGTTTTAATAACACGCAGCTGGGTAACCATTGTCAGCATCAAGATACAGAGCTCCCCTGTGCCCTTTGTAGTCAACCCCTGCCACCCTAACCCCAACCCCTCGCAAGTGCTGATCTTTTTTTTTTTTAAGTTCTAAATTTTATTTTCCAAAAGATTTTATCATTGTCACACCCACATCTCTTTTTTTTTCTTTAAGCTTTTTTATTTAAACATTAATTTCTTTTTGTTGTCTGATTACTGAGGCTAGGACTTCTAGTACTATGTTGAATAGTAGTGGTGATAACGGACATCCCTGCCATGTACCTTAACAGAAAAGCTCTCAGTTTTTCTCCATTGAGAATGATACTTGCAGTGGGTTTTTCATAGATGGCTTTGATAATATTGAGGTATGTGCCTTCTATCCCTACACTTTGAAGAGTATTTTTTTTTAAGATTTTATTTATTTGACAGAGAGAGATCACATGTAGGCAGAGAGGCAGGCAGAGAGAGAGAGGAGGAAGCAGGCTCCCCGCTGAGCAGAGAGCTCCGATGTGGGACCCCACCACTCTCTCCCAAACCCCCTCCTCCCCTCACCCCCCTCAGTTTGTTTTATGACATTAAGAGTCTCTTTTGGTTTGTCTCCCTCCCGATTCCATCTTCTTTCATTTTTACTTTTCCTACCACCTTAACCCCCACCCCCGTTACATCTCCACTTCCTCATATCAGGGAGATCATGTGATAGTTGTCTTTCTCCAGTTGACTTATTTCGCTAAGCATAATACGCTCTAGTTCCATCCATGTCGTCCCAAATGGTAAGATTTCATTTCTTTTGATGGCTGCATAGTATTTCATTGTATATATATACCACATCTTCTTTATCCATTCATCTGTTGATGGACATCTAGGTTCTTTCCATAACTTGGCTATTGTGGACATTGCTGCTATAAACATTCGGGTATACGTGCCCCTTCAGATCATTACATTTGTATCTTTAGGATAAATACCCAGTAGTGCAATTGCTGGGTCATAAAGTAGCTCTATTTTCAATTTTTTTGAGGAACCTCCATGCTGTTTTCCAGAGTGGTTGCACCAGCTTGCATTCCCACCAACAGTGTAGGAGGGTTCCCCTTTCTCCACATCCTCGCCAGCATCTGTCATTTCCTGACTTGTTCATTTTAGCCATTCTGACTGGTGTGAGGTGGTATCTCATTGTGGTTTTGATTTGTATTTCCCTGATGCCCAGTGATGTGGAGCACTTTTTCATGTGTCTGTTGGCCATCTGGATGTCTTCTTTGCAGAAATGTCTGTTCATGTCCTCTGCCCATTTCTTGATTGGATTATTTGTTCTTTGGGTGTTGAGTTTGCTAAGCTCTTTGTAGATTTTGGATACTAGCCCTTTATCTGATATGTCATTTGCAAATATCTTCTCCCATTCTGTCAGTTGTCTTTTGGTTTTGTTGACTGTTTCCTTTGCTGTGCAAAAGCTTTTGATCTTGATGAAGTCCCAATAGTTCATTTTTTCCCTTGCTTCCCTTGCCTTTGGCGTTGTTCCTAGGAAGAAGTTGCTGCGGCTGAGGTCGAAGAGGTTGCTGCCTGTGTTCTCCTCAAGGATTTTGATGGATTCCTTTCTCACGTTGAGGTCCTTCATCCATTTTGAGTCTATTTTCATGTGTAGTGTAAGGAAATGGTCCAATTTCATTTTTCTGCATGTGGCTGTCCAATTTTCCCAACACCATTTGTTGAAGAGGCTATCTTTTTTCCATTGGATTTTCTTTCCTGCTTTGTCGAAGATTAGTTGACCAAAGAGTTGAGGGTCTATTTCTGGGCTCTAAATACTGTTCCATTGATCTATGTGTCTGTTTTTGTGCCAGTACCCTACTGTCTTGATGATGACAGCTTTGTAGTAGAGCTTGAAGTCTGGAATTGTGATGCCACCAACTTTGGCTTTCTTTTTCAATATGCCTTTGGCTATTCAAGGTCTTTTCTGGTTCCATATAAATTTTAGGATGATTTGTTCCATTTCTTTGAAAAAATTGGATGGGATTTTGATAGGCATTGCATTAAATGTGTAGATAGCTTTAGGTAGCATAGACATTTTCACAATGTTTATTCTTCCAATCCATGAGCATGGAACATTTTTCCATTTCTTTGTGTCTTCCTCAGTTTCTTTCATGAGTACTTTATAGTTTTCTGAGTATAGATTCTTTGCCTCTTTGGTTAGGTTTATTCCTAGGTATCTTATGGTTTGGGGTGTAATTATAAATGGGAATGACTCCTTAATTTCTATTTCTTCTGTCTTGTTGTTGGTGTAAAGAAAAGCAACTGGTTTCCGTGCATTGATTTTATATCCTGACACTTTACTGAATTCCTGTACAAGCTCTAGCAGTTTTGGAGCAGAGCCTTTTGGGTTTTCCACATATAGTATCATATCATCTGCAAAGAGTGATAGTTTGACTTCTTCTTTGCCAATTTGGATGCCTTTAATTTCTTTTTGTTGTCTGATTACTGAGGCTAGGACTTCTAGTACTATGTTGAATAGTAGTGGTGATAACGGACATCCCTGCCATGTACCTTAACAGAAAAGCTCTCAGTTTTTCTCCATTGAGAATGATACTTGCAGTGGGTTTTTCATAGATGGCTTTGATAATATTGAGGTATGTGCCTTCTATCCCTACACTTTGAAGAGTATTTTTTTTTAAGATTTTATTTATTTGACAGAGAGAGATCACATGTAGGCAGAGAGGCAGGCAGAAAGAGAGAGGAGGAAGCAGGCTCCCCGCTGAGCAGAGAGCCCGATGTGGGACTCGATCCCAGGACCCTGAGATCATGACCTGAGCCGAAGGCAGCGGCTTAACCCACTGAGCCACCCAGGCGCCCCCACTTTGAAGAGTTTTGATTAGGAAGGGATGTTGTACTTTGTCAAATGCTTTTTCAGCATCTATTGAGAGTATCATATGGTTCTTGTTCTTTCTTTTGTTAATGTATTGTATCACATTGATTGATTTGCGAATGTTGAACCAACCCTGCTGCCCTGGAATAAATCCCACTTGGTCGTGGTGAATAATCCTTTTAATGTACTGTTGGATCCTATTGGCTAGTATTTTGGTGAGAATTTTCGCATCTGTGTTCATCAAGGATATTGGTCTGTAATTCTCTTTTTTGATGGGATCCTTGTCTGGTTTGGGGATCAAGGTGATGCTGGCCTCATAAGAGGAGTTTGGAAGTTTTCCTTCCATTTCTATTTTTTGGAACAGTTTCAGGAGAATAGGAATTAATTCTTCTTTAAATGTTTGGTAGAATTGCCCTGGGAAGCCATCTGGCCCTGGGCTTTCGTTTGTTTGGAGATTTTGGATGACTGTTTCAATCTCCTTACTGGTTATGGGCCTATTCAGGTTTTCTATTTCTTCCTGGTTCAGTTTTGGCAGTTTATATGTCTCTAGGAAAGCATCCATTTCTTCCAGATTGTCAAATTTGTTGGCATAGAGTTGCTCATAATATGTTCTTATGATTGTTTGTATTTCTTTGGTGTTGGTTGTGATCTCTCCTCTTTCATTCATGATTTTATTTATTTGGGTCCTTTCTCTTTTCTTTTGGATAAGTCTGGCCAGGGGTTTATCAATCTTATTAATTCTTTCAAAGAACCAGCTCCTAGTTTCATTGATTTGTTCTATTGTTTTTTTGGTTTCTATTTCATTGATTTCTGCTTTGATCTTTATTATTTGTCTTCTCCTGCTGGGTTTAGGCTTTTTTTGTTGTTCTCTCTCGAGTTCCTTAAGGTGTAGGGTTAGGTTGTGTATTTGAGACCTTTCCTGTTTCTTGAGATAGGCTTGTATCGCTATATATTTTCCTCTCAGGACTGCCTTTGCTGTGTCCCACAGATTTTGGACTGTTGTGTTTTCATTATCATTTGTTTCCATGGTTTTTTTTTTTCAATTCTTCTTTAATTTCCTGGTTGACCCATTCATTCTTTAGAAGGATGCTGTTGAGTCTCCATGTATTTGTGCTCTTTCCAAATTTCCTCTTGTGATTGCATTCTAGCTTCAGAGCATTGTGGTCTGAAAATATGCAGGGAATGATCCCAATCTTTTGATACCGGTTGAGACCTGATTTATGACCCAGGATGTGATCTATTCTGGAGAATGTTCCATGGGCACTAGAGAAGAATGTGTATTCTGTTGCTTTGGGATGGAATGTTCTGAATATATCTGTGATGTCCATCTGCTCCAGTGTGTCATTTAAGACCTTTATTTCCTTGTTGATCTTTTGCTTGGATGATCTGTCCATTTCAGTGAGGGGTGTGTTAAAGTCTCCTACTATTATTGTATTCTTGTCAATGTGTTTCTTTGATTTTGTTATTAATTGGTTTATATAGTTGGCTGCTCCCATGTTAGGGGCATAGATATTTAAAATTGTTAGATCTTCTTGTTGGACAGACCCTTTGAGTATGATATAGTGTCTTTCCTCATCTCTTATTATAATCTTTGGCTTAAAATCTAATTGATCTGATATAAGGATTGCCACCCCAGCTTTCTTCTGATGTCCATTAGCATGGTAAATTGTTTTCCACCCCCTCACTTTCAATCTGGAGGTGTCTTCAGGTCTAAAATGAGTTTCTTGTAGGCAGCATATTAATGGGTTTTGTTTTTTTATCCATTCTGAAACCCTGTATCTTTTGACTGGGGCATTTAGCCCATTTACGTTCAGGGTAACTATTGAGAGATATGAATTTAGTGCTATTGTATTGCCTGTAAGGTGATTGTTACTGTATATTGTCTCTGTTCCTTTCTGATAATACTTTTAGGGTCTCTCTTTGCTTAGAGGATCCCTTTCAATATTTCCTGTAGAGCTGGTTTGGTGTTTACAAATTCTTTCAGTTTTTGTTTGTCCTGGAAGCTTTTTATCTCTCCTTCTATTTTCAATGATAACTTAGCTGGATAAAGTATTCTTGGCTGCATGTTTTTCTCGTTTAGTGCTCTAATATATCATGCCAGTTCTTTCTGGCCTGCCAGGTCTCTGTGGAGAAGTCTGCTGCCAATCTAATATTTTTACCATTGTATGTTACAGACGTCTTGTCCCGTGCTGCTTTCAGGATTTTCTCTTTGTCGCTAAAACTTGTAAATTTTACTATTAGATGACGGGGTGTGGGCCTATTCCTATTGATTTTGAGGGGTGTTCTCTGCACCTCCTGGATTTTGATGCTTGTTCCCCTTGCTATATTAGGGAAATTCTCTACAATAATTCCTCCAATATACCTTCTGCTCCTCTCTCTCTTTCTTCTTCTTGAATTCCAATTATTCTAATGTTGTTTCGTCTTATGGTATCACTTATCTCTCCAATTCTCCCCTCGTGATCCAGTAGTTGTTTGTCTCTCTTTTGCTCAGCTTCTTTATTCTCTGTCATTTGTCTTCTATATCACTAATTCTTTCTTCTGCCTCATTTATCCTAGCAGTAAGAGCCTCCATTTTTGATTGCACCTCATCAATAGCTTTTTTAATTTCAACTTGATTAGATTTTAGTTCTTATTTCTCCAGAAAGGGCTTTTATTTCTCCTGACAGGGTTTCTCTAATATCTTCCATGCCTTTTTCGAGCCCGGCTAGAACCTTGAGAATCGTCATCCTGAATTCCAGATCTGACATATTACCAATGTCTGTATTGATTAGGTCCCTAGCCTTCGGTCCTGCCTCCTGTTCTTTTTTTTGTGGTGAGTTTTTCCACCTTGTCATTTTGTCCAGATAAGAATCCGCTGTTCTCCTTGTTAAGTGAACTTGGTCTTGGCTGGATTTCTTGTTGATCTTCTGGGGTAGGGGCCTGTTGTAGTGATTTTCAAGTGTCTCTGCTTCAGGCAGGCAGAATTGCACTGCCCTTACCAGGGGCCGGGCTAAGTAATTCTCTCAGGTTTGCTTTCGGGAGCTTTTGTTCCCTGAACGCTTTCTGTAGAGTTCTGGAGGATGGGAATGAAAATGGCGGCCTCCCAATCTCCGGCTCGGAGGAGCCGAGAGCTTGGGGCCCCAGTCTTTAGTGCGCCTTCAGAGAAAAGCGCTTAATCATTCCCGTCTCCCCAGCCTCCAGCCGCGCTTGGAGAAAATCGTGCGTGATCAGTCCCGTCTCACTGGCTTCTGGCTGTGCTCCAAGGTCACCCAGCCTGTGACCAAGCATCTCTGCCTCTGGCAGAGTCCCACCTGGAGTCTCCAAACCCCATAGGTCCCTGAGCTCTCCCAGGTCGGAATCTCCCCAGATCTTGTGGGGATCCCTTGCACAGAGCACCGGCCCGTGTCACAGACCATGGCTCTAGGAAACCTCACGTTGAGAGCTCACTCCTCGGCTCTGTCTCCGCAGCTAGCTTCCCTGCTCTAATACCTGTGAGCTCGGCGACACTCAGACACCCCCAATCCTTCTGTGACCCCGGGGGACCTGAGTCCACGATGTCCCCATGAGGTCTTCACCCCAGTTTAGCCTCTGGAGCAATGTCCCTCCGTGGAGCAGACTTTTAAAAGTCCTGATTTTGTGCTCCTTTGTTCCGCCGCTTGCTGGGATCCGGCCCCTCCCCCCGGGGTCTATCTTCCTTTCGCGTTGGATTCACTCTCCGCTGGTCCTACCTTTTAGAAAGTGGTCGATTTTCTGTTTCTAGAATTGTTGTTCTTCTTCTCTTCGATCTCCTGTTGGATTCGTAGGTGTTCAGAATGGTTTGATAGGCTATCTAGCTGATCTCCTGCTGCCTGATGTCGTCTCAGCCTGCTACTTCTCCGCCATCTTGACCTGGATTCCAGTTGAGATTCTTTTACTTAAGATGTCAGAAACCCAATTCAACCTAACTTAATAAAAAAGAGGAATTTATTGTTTCATGTAAATGAATAGTCCAGGGGTATACTGGCTTTAGGCAAATAGATAGTATCATCAGAATCCTGCATGTCTCTCTCCACTCCTTGACTCCTCTCTGTTAACTGTTCTTTGACAGTACTTTGTAAATTGTTTAGAGCTGTACAAGTTTTACTAAAAAACTTGTTTTTCTGTTAATAATCAGATTCTCGCCTTTATTAATTCCAAAGGCAACAGAATTATATTTTGAGGACAATTAGCCTATTAGTCAGTGAACAAATACATAATTTGAGGAATAAAAGTGACCACACCCTTCAATGAAATAGAGAATTTGATCTGAATCAGAATTGCTGGGATGGAGCTTACATTTTTAACAGCTCTCTATGTAATATGTTGCATACGACCACTGGTCTACACATTCAACAGACAGCACCAAGAACTAGTTTGCCTACATTTGTAAAATGTCTAAAGGAATTCAATAGTTATGTAATATTAAAATGTATCTAAATTATACTATTGCCAAACTTTTTATCTGTGGCAGTCTTAAGAATGCCAGGTTTTCTAAAACAGCCAGGACCCATAGAAGTAGATCAGCTTTTCCTAAACTTCATTCTTTCTGTTTACTCACACCTTCAGATAACTTTTTAAATATTTTATTTATTTATTTGACAGATAGAAATCACAAGGAGGTAGGGTGGGGGGGAGGGGTGCTGGGTGAGGGGGGTGGGGCTACATTATATGTTTATATGAATATTAAAAAAAAAAGAAGTCAAGACAGGAAAAAAAAAAAAGAAATCAGAAGGAGACAGAGAGGCAGGCAGAGAGAGAGGAGGAAGCAGGCTTCCCGCTGAGCAGAGAGCCTGATGCGGGGCTCGATCCAGGACCCTGGGACCATGACCCGAGCTGAAGGCAGAGGCTTTAACCCACTGAGCCACCCAGGCACCCCGATAACTTTTATTGACATATAATTTTAGGGCAAAATTTGGGTAAAATTTGAAACCCCTGTGGGACGCCTGGGTGGCTCAGTGGGTTAAGCCACTGCCTTCGGCTTGGGTCATGATCCCAGGGTCCTGGGATAGAGTCCCGCATCGCGCTCTCTGCTCTGCAGGGAGCCTGCTTCTCCCCTCCCCTCTCTGCCTGCCTCTGTCTACTTGTGTGATCTCTGTCTGTCAAATAAATAAATAAATAAATAATCTTAAAAAAAATAAAACTTGAAACCCCAGTATGAATTGCCATAAGTGTGTTGGCATAATATCCTCCCCCCCCCCCAATATTTAGTTATTTATTTTAGAGAGAGAGAGTGCTTGCTTGCAAGGGTGCACTAGTTGGGAGAGGGGCAGAGGGAGAGGGAGATAAGCAGTCTCCCTGCTGAGCGGGGAGCCCACAGTGGAGCTAGATAGCTTTTTTGATAGTTGAATAGTATTCCTTCATATATATCAATATCCCACATCTTCATCCCATCTGTCGATGGACAGCTGGGCTCTTTCCATAGTTTGGCTATTGTGGACATTGCTGCTATAAATATTGTGATGCAAGTGCCCCTTCAGATCATTACATTTGTCTCTTTGGGGTAAATACCCAGTATAATTGCTGGGTCATAGGGTAGCTCTATTTTCAATTTTATAGGAACCTTCATACTGTTTTGCAGAGTGGCTGTGCCAACCTGTATTCCTACAAATGGTGTAAGGGGATTCCCCTTTCTCTGCATCCTCACCAACATCTGTCATTCCTGACTTGTTAATTTTAACCATTCTGACTGATGTAAGGTGGTATCTCATTGTGGTTTTGATTTGTATTTCCCTGATGAAAAGTGATGTTCAGCACTTTTTCATGTATCTGCTGTCCATTCGTATGTCTTCTTTAGAGAAATGACTATTTTTGTCTTTGTCCATTTCTTGATTGGATTATTTGTTCTTTGGGTGTTGAGTTTGAGAAGTTCATTATAGATTTTGGATACTAGTCCTTTACTGGCTAAGACATTTGCAAATATCTTCTTCCATTCTGTCAATTATTTTTTGGTTTTGTTGACTGTTTCCTTTGCTGTGCAAAAGCTTTTTATCTTGATGAAGTCCCAATAGTTCATTTTGCCTTTGTTTCTCTTGCCTCTGGAGACATGTCTAGCAAGAAAGTGCTGGAGCCGAGGTCATTAAAGGTTGCTGCTTGTTTCCCTGTAGGATTTGGATGGATTCTTGTCTGACATTTAGGTTTTGCCATCCATTTTGAGTCTATTTTTGTGTATGGAAATGGCTGTAAGGAAATGTAAGGGAATGGTCCAGTTTCATTCTTCTGTATGTGGTTGTCCAGTTTCCCCAACACCATTTGTTGAAGAGATTGTCCTTTCTCCATTGGATATTCTTTCCTGCTTTGTTGAAGATTAGTTGACCACAGAGTTGAGAGTCCATTTCTGAGTTCCACTGATCTGTTCCATTGATCTATGTGTCTGGTTTTGTGCCAGTACCATACTGTCTTGATGATTACAGCTTTGTAATAGAGCTTTAAAGTTTGAAATTGTAATGCCACCAGCTTTGGTTTTCTTTTTCAATATTCCTTTAGTTATTTGGGGTCTTTTCTGGTTCCATACAAATTTTAGGATTATTTGTTTTAGCTCTGTGAACAAATTTGATGGTATTTTGATAGGGATTGCATTGAATGTATAGATTGCTCTAGGTAGCATAGACATTTTAACAATATTTGTTCTTCCAATCCATGAGCATGGAACATTTTTCCATTTCTTTGTGTCTTCCTCTATTCCTTTCATGAGTGTGTTTTCTGAGTACAGATCCTTTGCCTTTTTGGTTAGGTTTATCTCATGGTTTGGGGTGCAGTTGTAAATGGTATCGACTCCTTAATTCCTCTTTCTTCTGTCTCACTGTTGGTGTATAGAAATGCAACTGATTTATGTGCACTCATTTTATATCCTGCCACTTTGATGAATTCCCATATGAATACTAGCAGTTTTGGGGTGGTCTTTTGGGTTTTCCACATAGAGCATCATGTCATCTGTGAAGAGTGATAATTTGAGTTCTTCTTTGCTGATTCAGATGCCTTTTATTTCTTTTTGTTATCTGATTGCTGAGGCTAGGCCTCCTGGTATTATGTTGAATCTCAGTGGTCAGAGTGGACATTCCTGCTGTGTTCCTGACCTTAAAGGAAAAGCTCTCAATTTTTCACCATTGAGAATGATATTCACACTATGAATAGTTTTAATCAACAAAGGATGGTGTACTTTGTTACATGCTTTTTGTGCATCTATTGAGAGGATCATATGGTTCTTGTCCTTTCTTTTATTAATGTAGTATATCACATTGATTGATTTGCAGATGTTGAACCATCCTTGAAGTCCACTTGGTTGTAGTGGAAATAATCCTTTTAATATAATTTTGGATCCTATTGGCTAGTATCTTGGTGAGAATTTTTGCATATATGTTCCTCAGGAATATTGGTCTATAATTCTCCTTTTTGGTAGGGTCTTTGTCTGGTTTGGGGATCGAGGTAATGCTGGCCTCATAGAAAGAGTTTGGAAGTTTTCCTTCCATTTCTATTTTTTGAAAGGGCTTCTGAAGAATAGGTATTCTTTCTTCTTTAAATGTTTGGTAGAGTTCCCCTGGGAAGCCATCTGGCCCTACGCTCTTG
>RCUC01139048.1:0-11540 GCA_003697995.1 Taxidea taxus jeffersonii | reverse complement strand
CCTGGCCACTCATGGGGGAGGGGTTGGCCAGCTCGCGATTAAGCTGCTCTCTCACCCACAGCTCTTGGAACTGTCCTCTTCGCACACTCATTTTGTCTTCCCTCCCCCAACCCCCCCAGCCCATCCCCACTCCCCCAAAGTCAGCAGTACCCTCCACTGCTTCCCATCTCCATGGCAACGGTGCAGGAGCTGGGCCTGGTGTGGGGGGGAGGGACCAGACCAGACATTCTGGTTTCCGGTGCTGGGGTGGGAGACTGGGAGAAGAAGAGGGAGGCGGACCCCATTTGGGACCTAGGCTTACAAGGCAGCCTCAGGAGAGAATAGTGGGGATCTGGAGATGACCTCCCACCTCAGTGCCCCAGACCATCACCCCACTTCTTAGCCACCCTGCCAGCCCCCCAGGCCCCCTCCAAAAGCATCCACCAGTACCAGGCAATGCCAACCGCCCTGTAGTGTCAGTGCCCAGATGCGCCCGCGGGTTATCCACAGCCACCCATGCTGACCCAGGCCACCGCACTACCAGCAGTCGGCCCTCCCAGGCCAGTGTCCCCACCCACCCGCACCCCTCAGGATGCCCTCGACAGCCTGCAGAGGCCACGCCTTGTGGTTCCCTGAGGGATCCCCCATGTGTGATCCTCTGCCCCATGGCACCCGCATCTGAGTGTCCCTGCTCCCCCGGGACACTGATTCCCAGCAGTCCTCGGCACACGTTGTCAGCCACACTTCAGTGAAGTCACCGGTTCCACCCGCTCCCGGGCACCACTCCCGGGCACCACGCGGCCTCCCACTTCTGCCGCCCCAGGCCTACGGTGCCTCTGTCTCCCCAGTACTACATCCCAGCCTCCCCCCACCTGCTACCCAGGAGGCTGACTGGAGGGCCCCGGGTGAGGGTCCAGGCTGGGTGGGGCCAGGGGGCCAGGATGCCGGTGGGCCATCCACCTGTCTGTCCTCAGCTAATTTTAGCTGCATTTTCCGGGGCCTGCCAAAGTGGGCCAGTAGCTCCCGCGGTGATTCTGCGGTTTCTGGGACACTGCCATGCTGGGTCAGCGGCAAAGTGGGGCGCAGGAGGGGTGGGGGGCTGCGAGCAGGGCCAAGGGCAGGGAAGGAGAGGCGTTGGAAGCATGGCAGGGATGGGCGTGTGTGAGCAGAGATGGCAGGAGTATCTGGGGGTGTGTCCGGCCTCCTTCCTGGCTGCCTGGGGCACGTGGGGTGGTGGCCCTAGACTGCTTGTCCACGACTTGCCTGTGGCCTCCGAAGAGTCCCGGGCCTTCCGTCTGACAGCCGCCCTTGGCCCCCCGGCAGCCGCCTGTGATGCTGCTGTCCCCTGTCGCCCCGTGGCCCCACGATGACCCACAGCCCCGCGTCAAGCGAGGACGAGGAACGCCACAGTGCCAGCGAGTGTCCCGAGGGGGGCTCAGAGTCCGACAGCTCCCCAGACGGGCCCAGCAGAGGCCCCCGGGGGACCCGGGGCCAGGGCAGCGGAGCACCTGGTAGTCTGGCCTCCACCCGAGGCCTCCAGGGCCGCTCCATGTCTGTCCCAGACGACGCCCACTTCAGCATGATGGTCTTCAGGATTGGCATCCCGGACCTGCACCAGACAGTGAGTGGCCTACCGCATGCCCGCTGGCCAGCAGGGCCCAGGAACCCCAGCCCACAGGAGGAGGCTTCTGGTGCGGGGCGTCCTCCCACTTGGGCCCCCTCTCCAGACCCCCCACAAGCTTCCCCCCAACCCAGGGTCCCCGTCCTGTCCCCAGAATCACCCCACCCCAAACCAGCTCAGGCTCCTCCCTGTCACCTCCCCAACCAGAAATGTCTGCGCTTCAACCCTGATGCCACCATCTGGACAGCCAAGCAGCAGGTGCTCTGCGCCCTGAGCGAGAGCCTGCAGGACGTGCTTAACTACGGTCTGTTCCAGCCGGCCACCTCAGGCCGTGATGCCAACTTCCTGGAGGAGGAGCGGCTGCTCCGGGAGTACCCTCAGTCTTTTGAGAAGGGGGTGCCCTACCTGGAGGTGAGGCCCACAGCCTGCCTAGCTTGGTCACAGAGGAGGGAAGACCCGCCCCGTTGTTTTCCCCGTCAGGCCCTTGCAAGGGAAAACCCGGTGGGCTCTTCTAGATCTCCTCCTCAGCGGTAGAGTCAGAGAGGCCTGAGTTCAAAGGACAACCTGTTCTGCCTCTGACCAACAGAGTGGCCTTGGGCAAGTCACTTCCCTGCCCCAAGCTTCTCCTCGCCTTTCAAAGTGGGAAAGGATTCACAATTACGTAGGTGTTCTAGAACATTCTGTGCGGGGTCCAGACTCTCACTCCTCCAAGTCAGGGGTTGCAGTCCACATACTTCACAGCAGCCCCGCACTCCTCCACCTGCCCAGCCGAGGCTCCAGGGTTGTTTCCACCTTGACCCTGAGATGACCAGCCCCCCGCCCCAGCTCAAAAGGATTCCAGCCTCCTCCCCAAGCCCCTGATTCCAAGTCTCTGTGTCTCTCCCCTCATACCCTCATGGCCACAGTTCCGATACAAGACCCGGGTTTACAAGCAGACCAACCTGGATGAGAAGCAGCTGGCCAAATTGCACACCAAGGTGAGAGAACCCTGCTGGAGCTTACCCCCAGCATCCCCCACAGAGACCGGGAGCCCCCCCCGACTTTCCCACTTCCTCTCCCACCTCTTCCCCACAGCCTTCCACACTCCCCAGCCCCTTCTGTTCCTCTGCCAGTCTCCCCCACTGACTCGAGATGCTGTGTTGCATTGGGGACAGCCCCAAATGCCACCCCTTTCTCTCCATCATAGCCCTTCCTCATTCCCCTCTCTGCCCCTCATTGCTCTGCCCAGGCCCCCACTATTTCTCCCTTGCTCCCACTTTCTTCTTCCTTGGACTCTCCCATCTCATTTCCGGGTCCCCCATATCCACGCAGAGCCCCTGCCTCCCCCCACTTGGCCTGAACTCCGACACACAGTGTCCCTCTGCCTCAGGGCTGTTTCGGGGACACTCCAAAGTTCCCCCAATCCCATAGCCTAAACTCTCCCAGGATGTCTCCCACCCTCGGCCACATCGAGCCATGTTGCCCTCCAGGCCTCTGACCATATATATGTCTCTTGTGTCTCCCCTGGTCCCCTAAGACCTGGGAGGAAACCGGGGGGCTGTTTTAGCCAGAGGTGAAGAGAAGGTTTCTTGACACTTGGGAAAAAAGACTGTGTCCCCTCCTCGTGCCCCACCCTGACCCCTCCATGCATTCTTCTCTGTCCTCCCCCAAATATTCCATCCCTCCAGACCTGCGCCAGCCACTCTGGGAGCCACTGGCCACATATGGCTCCCAAGTACTTCTGGTGTGGCAGGTCCAAACTGAGCCTCGCTGCGAGTATGAAATGCCCACCGGATTTTGAAGACTCAGTGCCCCCAAAGAGTAAACTCTCTCCTTGATACATTTCCTATGGATTACCTGTCGATGCGGTAGTATGGTGGCTAGATTAGGTTAAAAAGAGAGGTCATTAAGATGAATTTCGGTACAATCAACAGTGCCCCTTCCTTTTTTTTTTTTTTTTTTAAGGTGGCTCCTAGAGACTTTCCAATGCTCCATGCGGCTCGCTGTGTATGTCCACTGGCCAGCGCTGCTTGGGACCCTAGCTTTTTTCCCTTGCTCCCTGACCGGCCTGTCTTCTCTCTCTTGTCCATGGCTCAGACGGGGTTGAAGAAGTTCCTGGAGTACGTGCAGCTCGGGACGTCCGACAAGGTGGCGCGGCTGCTGGACAAGGGGCTGGACCCCAATTATCACGACTCGGATTCAGGAGGTAGGGAGGGAACCAGGCGCTTTGGAAGAGGTTGGGGGGGGGTTGCCCAGAATGAAGCATAAGGGCTGCATGTGACTGGCCTTTCCTGCCCCTTAGAGACCCCCTTGACTCTGGCTGCCCAGACCGAAGGCTCCGTAGAAGTGATTCGAACCCTGTGCCTGGGAGGGGCCCACATCGACTTCCGAGCCCGAGATGGCATGACAGCGCTGCACAAAGCTGCCTGTGCTCGTCACTGCCTCGCTCTCACGGTGAGGTGCCAGACCCCCGGGACCCTCCCCCAGACTGCAGTGGTCCCCTAAGAGGTTGAACTGCAGCAAGTTGCCCCAGACCCGCCCTCCTCCTCCCCTTCATCTCCCTTGACCCCACAAGGCCATCTGGTCTCCCCTTTGCCTCTCATCTCACCTCCTGGATGTCCCCTCCCAGGTCCCCATGGGGATGCCACTTCTGCTCTTCCCTCAGACTCTTCTTCCTTTCCCGTTTGTTCTCTCTCAAGCCTCAGTTCTTTAGGTTAGTTAAAAATAGTCACTTCGTGTCCCAAATACAAAGCCCCTTTCCAGAGCCTGACACACATGCAATCCCCGTGCTTACTCCTCCAAGGGACTCCGAGACCCTCTGCTGCTCCCTGGCTGCACCCACCCTGTACTTCCTTAAAGTACACGGTGAGCTACCTGCTGGGCCCCCAGATGCAGCCGCTCCTCCGCTCACACACATTCCCTGCAAACACACCCCCTCCACCTACCTTCCCCAGGCACCGCCCCCCATACCGCTGCCGCTGGACGCAGCCCCTCACCTACCCTTCCAGCCTGGGGCTCATTCCCCTTCTCTCAGAAGCAGATGCAGCCCTTCCCTGTGCTTTGCGACTAAAATGCACTTTCCCAGGTAGATGAACCCATATCTCCACTTATGTCTTATTTTAAAATCCCCTTCCTCTCCCCTCACCCCAATGGCACTTGATCCCCCTTCGTACACAGGTCAGGATAGACCGCCCCCGGAGATATGTAGCTGTTGATAAAAAGCTCGCAGATGCTCCAGCTGAATGGACCCTCCCTTCCCTTTTCCAGCTGCTCTGAAGGCCCTAAATGCAGTCAGATGCCAGCCACAGATCTGCTTAGGCCCTCTAGATGCACCCCCAGTCTGCTCCCCTCCCCCCAGACCGATCCAGACCACCCCACCTCCAGACCAACTCTGTCCAGTCCTGTAGCCACTGGCCACATGGGGCTGTTTAGATGTAAATTAATTAAAGTGAACTAAGGCGAACACTTCTGTTCCTCGGGCTCACTGGCACATTCAAGCACCCGGGAGCCCACGTGTGGCTGCCGTGTTGGACGGGCGGGGCGGTTGTAGGCTGTTTCCCTCACTGCAAACATCTTGGTGGACAGCGCTGCTGCAGGCTGTCCTCACGCAGCTGCTGCCAACACTTCTCTAATGATGCTCAGCTCTGCCAGTCTCTGTGCCCAGAGCTGTTCCTGGAGCGGGATGCCCCCGTCCCCCAGCCCCCCCCCACCGGCCTCAGTGAGGCTGGCTCGACTCCCCTTGGTCTGAGATTGCCCTTTTCCCAGATCTCCTTCTGCATCCCATCCTTGGGATGCTGGTCCCAACTACACCTCCTGCCTGGCCAGGGGTCATCCCGCGTCCAAACTATTCTCTCCCATGGTCCCCCAACTGTCCTCCTTCTAGGATGAGGTGCTGAGGCACCAGGCTCCTTCCATGGCTCATCCAAAGTCAGCCATGGGGCCGGGGAAGAGCCAGGCTCAAGGTCGTACAAGGGCATCATGGCAGAACCCAAAACAGCCTTGGCCAGTGTGGGTCACCCAAGACTCCCTGCCCCACTGGTCCCTTCAGGTTGAGCCAGGACTAGTGGGACGGTCTTCTGTCTTGTCTCCCTCCTCAGGCACTCCTGGACCTTGGGGGCTCCCCCAACTACAAGGACCGCCGAGGCCTGACCCCTCTGTTCCATACGGCTATGGTGGGGGGCGACCCCCGCTGCTGTGAGCTGCTCCTTTACAACAGGGCCCAGCTGGGCATAGCTGATGAGAACGGCTGGCAGGAGATTCACCAGGTGCTCCAGACTCGGCCAGGAGGGGTTGGGGGTGTGTGTGTGCGGAGGAGGTGTGCCTGGGCCCTGATCAGAGCAAGGATCAGAGACCCTGGTGCAAAGAGCTGGGGATCCAGATGCTAGGGTCCTCACAGAGTGTGGGGGTGGGACGAGCATGGTCTCCAAGGAGAAAAAGATGGGGGGAGGCAAGGACAGGGGGGCACTGGACATCTTGATCCCTGAGATGGGTGGCGATGGTCTCTTGAGCCTCTTGCGGGGCCAGACCAGTCACCTGGGTCTTGGAATGACCCAGGAAGCTAATAGTCTGGGCCCCTGGGCAGGAATGGAGGCTGAAAAGAGAGGGAGAGGCAGGGTTTGCTGGCCTCAGGCTACAGATAGATGCCACGGTTGGGAGAGTCTGATGTGGCCTTCTGGGTTCCCTGTCCTCCCAGGCCTGCCAGCGGGGTCATTCTCAGCACCTGGAACACCTGCTCTTCTACGGGGCTGAGCCCGGAGCCCAGAACGCCTCGGGGAACACGGCCTTGCACATCTGCGCCCTCTACAATAAGGTCTGCTCTGGCAGTGCCCACCTGGGACCCTCCTCCTGCCCCCAGTCTCCCAGCCTCCCTGCGCCCCCTGTTCCGTTACTCTTTCATTCATTCGTTCGTCTGTGCCTTCATTCATTCAACAGATATTTACTGAGCACTTTCCCCGTGCTGAGGACCAGGTAGTGAGCCAGGCAGATAACCCCCTAGCCAGGCAGGCCTTCCCGTTAGGGTCTAGGGCAGTGGGAGGGAGGTCCCAGGGGATCTGGTCCCCACGGGAGCCGGAGCCTGGGCTTGGCCTTGGGGCTGGGGTGGAAGTGGCCCCCCCAGAAAACGTGGTACCAGTGCTAGGACAAGCAGGAGTCAGCTGAATCGGGAGGGGAGAAAGGGTGCCCCAGGCAGTGGGCACAGCCTGGGTAGCAAACCAGACGGGAGAGTTGCTCCCGGGTCCCCTTTCCTGTGTGTCTCCATTCTGCTGCCCGCAGAGGACCTGCTGTGTGCAGTGTCTTTTGGGGGGCGCTGCAGGGGACAGAGGAAAGGCCAAACCACAGCCTGGAAGGGAGCAAGAGTATATATGGTAAGTTGTAGCAATTCAGGGTTGGGTGGATGGCCCCCACCTCAGGAGCGGTGGGAGGAGGTGAGCCGGAAACAGCTAGCAGGGCCTCACGAACCAGAACCAGATCCAGCCGGTTGTGACTTTCAGCCGCTGCCCCCAGCCCTAGGAGATCCAGTGCAAGTCAGCCCCTCAGTCTCCTTCCCTGTTATCCAGGGCTTCCTGCCCTTGGAGGGGTGCCTCAGGGACTCCGCAGAGCAGGCCTTGGCACGCTGGTGCTGGTCTGCCAACCACTTCTCCCCCTCCTCCAGGAAGTCTTCCAAGACAGCCCCAGCCCCTTCTGCCTCATCAGAACTTGCAGTGCTGGGGATGTGGCAGGTAGCCACGTGCTGCCTTGTGGCAGCGTCTGCTCTGCCGAGGGAGAACTCTGTGTCTATCAAAGCCAACCAATGCGGTGCTGTCATGTCCCCTCCCCAGTGTTTCTGTCTCTCCTGCCCCCTGACTCCCCCACTCCACGGCCTCGGCGCATGGCCTGTGGGCAGACAACCCCCACCCCCCAGACAAGCCCTGTGCCCTCTCTCAGACTCTCTCCTTTCCCTGCTGTGGGCATGACGTCAGCTGATGGAAGGGGAGGAAAGACCATGTGTGTTGAGCGCTCATCCCCAGAAGGAAGCATTGTTCATCAGGGCACGGAAACTGTATCGTTAATTTCAACAGGGAAAACTTAGTATAAAGAATTAGAGTGTGGGAGCAATTACCCTTGGTCGGAGGAGCCTCCTTGAGCCTCCTTGAGCTTCTCCTCTCTCGGTGCAACGGGTCAGTAACACCTACGGAGCAAAGGCTCAAGTGGATGGACGTCTTCACATGGCGCTTAGCTGGTAGATGCTGAGACAGAGGGAGTTCGTTTTGTGCTTCTCCCTCCCTCGTTTGCCCTCTCAGACCTCAGGCTTCCCAAGGGCTGGAGCTAGGTCTGACCGATTTCCTCACTCTCCCCCGCTGGCCTCCTGACAAGGCCGTCTCTCCCCTGCTGGTGAAGGTCAGGTTCATGTTTACGTAAGGCGGAAGGACGTAAGGCCGTGAGCTCCTCAAGGGTGGGGGCTCAGTTTGATCATTCACTCAGCCCCAAGGCTGCAGGACATACTCGGCCTCAGTGCCTCTATGTTGAATAAGTGAGTGGACGGATAAATTATCAATCAGCTACCTTGAATTTGCCTCAGGACCACACAGAGCCCCCTCAGAATATTCAACAGGTGTTTCTTTGCAATAGACTGAATGACTCAGTGAATGAATGACTTGAACAAATGAATTCTGAGTGACTCGGCTCCATGTCCTTCCTCCTCCTCGTCCTCCTCCTGCATCCCCGTGCATGTTTCGTGGGCACCTACCAATGGGAGATGAATCGGACCCAGCATGGTGCCTATCTGGGGAGCTGGGGGGGTTGTTCACACCTGGCGAAGAGGCAGCTGTGTAGACAAGGAATTGCAGTGCCGTGAGATCAGTGCTAGGACACCAGTAAACCGAGGTTCTTGAGGCATGGGGTGCATTGCTGGTTGGGCTGGCGGAGATGCTCTGGGCCTGGGCTGGGCGAGGCGATGGTGGAGGCCGCAGACACGCAAACACACACACACAGCAGTTAACAGTCTAATTGGGGGTCAGCATGCACACACTTGGACGCACACACACTCTCACACCCTCACAGACACACCCAGAAAGCTGAGCTAACTTTGCTGTTCAGGGACCGACTTAGGCAACGGGCATTGTGCGCCCACAAGACATAGATGAGCCCTGGGCTTCAGAGGCCACGTTTGAGTTCTAGCTGCTCCCCCCCCCCCCCGGCTGTGTAACTTTGGGCACAGATTTGCCCTCTCTGAGCCTGCCCTGTAGAACGGGACCATTCAAGCATCCTTGGCGTGCTTGTTACACCAAGAGAGTGAGACCAAGGGGGTGCTTTGTGAATGCTGGTTGAACTGCATCAGCGGGGAGCTGGAGAGAGGAGTTGATCTGGGGCCAGGCTGGGTTTGTCAGGCCGGGACAAAGGGTGGAAGACTCCAGTAACAGTTTATTGGACAGCTCCTGTGGTCTAGGCACTATTCCAAGTGCTGGGTGCCCCTATGTAAAACTCACGATGTAGTGGGGGAGAGATGGTAATGAGACAAGTAAAAGAGAAATGTCATTTGAGGGAGATAGCGTCATGAAGAAAATGAGCTAATACTGGCTTAGAAGAATGCCTGGCATGTAGTGGGCATCGTATAAATAAAAATAAAACAGGGAACAGGATAGGGAGCTATTTTGACAAGGTAGCCAGAGACGCCCTCTCCGAAGAGGTGGCATTTCAGCAGAAACCTGAATGAAGTGAGAAAAGGAGCCATGTGGAAATCTAGGGGCAGACAATTAATTCCAAGCAGAGGGAGCAGCAGGTGCAAAGGCCCTGGGGCGGGGGCATGCCTGTCAGAGGAAGATGGAGGCCAGTGTGGCTGGAGTACGGGGAGTGAACAAAATGGCAGAAGATGAAGTTTATGAGGCTGGAGGTAGGACAGCAGACAAACCAGGTGGAGTTGGAGCCTCTAGGGCCATGGTGAGGCCACCGGGATTTATCTAGACAGCGAGAGGGAGTGACGTGGTTGACATTAGGAAGGCACCGATCTGGACATGGATGGCATTCCTACCTCCCACTGTCCAACCCTGGCGCCCTCTGCCCACCCGCTTCCTTCTGGGTCTAGCAGAATGCATGATAAAAGACTCTGGAGCCCAACAGATCTTCCTTCAAATCCAACCACTGATAGTCACCAGCTGCATGACCTGGGGCTCCTTGCGATGCCTCAGCTTCCTCCTCTGTCAAATGGGGATAGCAATTTCCATCTCGCGGGACTGTTGGCCAATACAGTGAGCTTTGCCTCTAAAGTGCTATGCCCCTGACATGTGACATAGGAAGCCCTCCATGAAGCCCCGTTGGTGGCTCTGGCCCCAGGGGACATTCAGCCCTCCGTGCAGACATTCTTGGTTTTCACAGCTAGAGAAGGGAGTGCTAGTGGCATCTAGTGGTAGAGCCCAGGGATGCCGCTAAGCGTCCTACGCTGCACAGGACAGCGCCACGACAAAGATGGATCTGGTCCCCAATGTCAGGAGTGCTGAGGTTGAGAATCCCTGCTTCTGATGAGCGCCGTCCAACAGACTGCAACACGGGTCACGCGTGTAATTTTAAGTGTCCCAGGAGCCGCATTTAAAAAAAAAGTTAACAGGTGACATTAATCTTGGTAGCCTATTTCAGTAACTCATGGTTTCCAAAAATATCATCCTGTCAACATGCAAGCGATATAACAATTATTAGAGATGTGCAATTTTTTTATTTGCTAAGTTCTTGAAATCTGGTGTATAGTTTACACGTATAGCTCAGCTCAGTTCAGACCAGACACATTTAAAGGGCTCTTGAGCCACGTGTGGTAAGTGGCTGCTGTCCTGGGCCAGGCAGGTTTAGATCAGGTTGTTCCTGAAGTTCTCAGCCCAGTGCCTCTGCCTGCTCATGACCTTCATGGTTTCCTTTTGTTTCACCCTGTGCCACCGGACCATCGCTTTCGTCCGCAGGAGACCTGTGCTCGGATTCTCCTCTATCGAGGAGCCAACAAGGATGTGAAGAATAACAACGGACAGACCCCCTTCCAGGTGTGGGGCTGCGCGGGCTGGCGAGGCGGGGGTGCACAAAGAAGGCAGGGGGTGAGGAAGGCAGGACAGGTAGGGCTGCTGGCGGAGAGGCTGGTGGTTTGGGAGAGGAGGGGGGCGCAGTTGCTGGGGTGAAGGTTTGGGGGGCAGGGGCCTCACCTGCTTCCCTCCCTCTCCCTCTGCTGCCTGGGCCACCCCACCTCCCTGTGCCCCCTCCCTCCAGGTGGCAGTGATCGCTGGGAATTTTGAACTGGGGGAGCTGATCCGAAACCATCGAGAACAGGATGTGGGTGAGCGAGCAGGGGTGGGTGGGGCTGAGGGGAGATCCGATGGGTACCTGGGGGTGTGGGGGGGGACTGGGGAGTCAGTGGACTGTGCGTGGGACTATCTGAATAGTAATAAGGGGTAACTCTCCCTCATGGCTGTCTTTCTCCCCTCATGCCTCTCCTCCCTTGCCTGCATGCCCCCTCCGCCCCTCCGCATGCCCGTCTACCCTGCTCCTTCTGCCTTCTGCCGCTACGCCCTCCCAGTGCCCTTCCAGGAGTCCCCCAAGTATGCAGCCCGGCGACGGGGACCCCCAGGCGCAGGGCTGACGGTGCCCCCAGCGCTGCTTCGGGCCAACAGTGACACCAGCATGGCCCTGCCTGACTGGATGGTGTTTGCGGCCCCGGGGGCCTCATCCTCTGGGACCCCTGGCCCTACATCCGGGCCCCAGGGCCAGTCCCAGCCCTCGGCCCCCAGCACCAAGCTCAGCAGTGGGACCCTCCGAAGTGCCAGCAGCCCCCGGGGCGCACGGGCCCGCTCCCCATCCCGCGGGAGGCACCCCGAAGAGGCCAAGAGGCAGCCCCGTGGACGGCCCAGGTAGGGGAAAGCTCAGCCCTGGTCCCAACCAGATCCTATCCTCAGAGCCGCAACCGCCCCCACCCAGGCTGGCGCCCTGTCCACCCCAGGCCCTGGTCCCCCCC
>RCUC01139047.1:0-81222 GCA_003697995.1 Taxidea taxus jeffersonii | reverse complement strand
GGAAAGAACCTAGATGTCCATCAACAGATGAATGGATAAAGAAGAGGTGGTATATATATACAATGGAATACTATGCAGCCATCAAAAGAAATCTTACCATTTGCGACGACATGGATGGAACTAGAGCGTATTATGCTTAGCGAAATAAGTCAACTGGAGAAAGACAACTATCACATGATCTCCCTGATATGAGGAAGTGGAGATGCAACGGGGGTGGGAGTTAAGGTGGTAGGAAAAGTAAAAATGAAACAAGATGGGATCGGGAGGGAGACAAACCAAAAGAGACTCTTAATGTCATAAAACAAACTGAGGGGGGGGGGGGGGGGAGGGGGGAGGGGAGGGGGGGGGTGGGGTTACATTATATGTTTAAATAAAGCTTAAATTTAAAAAATGTAAAATATTTAAAAAGGTGTAACATATAAAAAAAGGTGAAAAGGGCAAACTTGATGTTCTATGTATTTTACAATAAGAAAAAGAGTTGGGGGGTTGGTTCTGCGTGGCTCATCTGATTAAGCATCTGCCTCTGCCTCAGGTCATAATCTTAGGGTCCTGGGATCAAGTCCCACATCGGGCTCCCTACTCAGCGGGAGTCTGCTTCTCTCCCTCCCTCTGCTCCCCCACCCCACTCTTGCTCACTCTTTATTTCTCTCAAATAAATGAATAAAATCTTTAAAATTTTTAAAAAAGAAAGAAAACAAGTGAACTCAAACGCCATGACAAAGCGAGAGAGACCACAAAAAGAAGGAAGAAGCTTCGTATTGTAATACCTTTAATGGCAGTTTTTCCCACTTTCTGAGCAATTTTCTTCTAGCCCCTGGGCCTGCAAATTATGCAGCTGACTGCCTATACCTCAGTCCCCCCTGACTAAGAGATGATCGTATTAATTCTTACACCACGTTAGAGGTGAAATTCTTTTTTTTTTTTAAGATTTTATTTATTTATTTAAGAGAGCACAAACGGGGATTGGCAGAGGGAGAGGGAGAAGCAGACTCCCTGCTGAGTGGGGAGCCCTGACACTTGGTCCCAGGACTCTGAGATCATGACCTGAGCCAAAGGCAGACTCTTAACCGACTGAGCCATCCAGGTGCCCCGAGGTAAAATTCTAATCTTTGGGGCAGAAAAAGTTTCCAGTCTATGACTAAAGGTAATTTCCATCTTAGCCTCCATTCATCTGCAGGAGGAAAAAAGGAAGAAATGTGAAAGTGAAAAAACAAAGAGATTCTTGTATTTGGATAAGCACCCGGTCACCTTTTGAGGTGACCTTGTGCGTGCACTGGGCAGCTGAGCTTCCATGGTGAGGTTGATTCATTATGAGAGCTCCTCTCCAAGAATGTAGCTTCTCAGGGGCACCTGGGTGGCTCCATCAGTTAAGTGGCTGCCTTCAGCCCAGGTCATGATAGCGGGTCCTGGAATCGAACCCTGCATCAGGCTCTCTGCTTGAGCGGGGAGTCTGCTTCTCCCTCCACCGTTCCCCCTGCCTGTTCTCTCTCAAATGAATAAATAAAATCTTTTTTTAAAAAATCTCTTTCTCGGGGAGCCTGGGTGGCTCAGTGGGTTAAAGCCTCTGCCTTCGGCTCAGGTCATGATCCCAGGATCCTGGGATCGAGCCCTGCATCAGGCTCTCTGCTCGCTGGGAGCCTGCTTCCTCCTCTCTCTCTGCCTGCCTCTCTGCCTACTTGTGATCTCTCTCTGTCAAATAAATAAATAAAATCTTTTTTAAAAATCTCTTTCTCACACTCAACACAACCGTCTGTACTTCCCGCATATTGCAAATGACTTAGGTCCCTTATCACCCTCTTGTCTGAAGTATGGCGTCTCATGAGATAATTAATAAGCTTGTAGCTTCTCCCGGCTACAAGAGAGAGTATAGCAACTTGGCCCTTCCTTCCAGGTTGAGAAATTTTTATCTGAACTGAGGTTGCTCTGGCTTATAAATTCCTCATAGTGACTCTCCATCCACCAGGAATGCATCCACCCAAACACACCTTTCTTTGCACTCTTGTCAACCTCCGTAAGCTCTTTAGGCAGGCGTGGGAAGCTTCATGCATTTCCTGTGACATGGTACCATTCTCCTTGATCAGCTTATCCCAGCTTTGCAAATTGAAAAAAAACTCATTCCTGGCACCAGCAGCCTGTTAAATTGGTTCTGATTAATAATTGAATCTTAAGACCTGTTCAAGGCAACATTCACAACAGCAGATTAGCAGGGGAGGGGAGACGGGTGCCAGGTACCACTGTCATGGCGGAACAGACTCGTGACCTCAGACAGAGGTTAAAAGCGGAGTCCAGATTCCAGGAGAGTATAATTCCTTAGAAAAATCATGGAAATGCACAGAAACGTCTCCCCTGCCCACTGAGGAGCCTAGCATATATTTCCTAGTAATAGACTTTGAATGCTGATCCGGAGGCATTCTTCTTGGACTTGGTCATATTCTTGTGGTTCACATTAAGCTCTCTTAGATTTTGAATTATTTATAATGGCACTGCACAATATTCCTTCCTTAATCCTGAGCGAGAATATACAGTCCTCCTGAAATGTCAGACTGAGAAACAGAAAGGCTCCTAGCTTTACAGTCCAAGAGTGTAGCCCTTGTGGGTGATTTCCAGGCACAGAGTGTGTCTGAGCGACTCTGGATCTTCATACCAAATGCTTCAAGTGCATCTGCGCTTGCTCAATACCAGATTTTCCCAGCCCAGTCTATGGCTGAAGGTCATTTCAATCCTAGGCTTCTTTCACCCATTGGAGAAAAATAGGACACCAAAAAGTAAAAGAACAAACAGATTCCTGCTTTTGGATGAGCACCCACCACATTTTAAAGTGATCTTTAGAGTTTTTCAATAGAGACCTTTAGGCTCACCGCCAGCAAAGTGTTGTCTCAACTGTCCAGGGGATGGATTTGAAACGCTGGAGACAACCCTCTTTCCAGATCTTTGGATTCTGACTCTGGGGATATTTCAGTTAATCCAGAAACTCGTATTCGGTAAAATTTGAGAACCACTGACCTCCTGACACTTTCCTTAATTTCGGTGAATTGTTGTGTTCTCAAAACCTAAGGGTCAGACTGTTCTGTAGTATACCTGTAATCTTGAAATCACTTGCTTAGTAAGACTAAAGTGTGTGTTTTGTAATTCCCAGAGATTGAGAGCTAATGTCGTTCAACATACATTCTTTCAATAAGCAGGTTTTGAGGATGTACTTTGACCTGGGCACCTGCCTGAGGTTCTGTCAGTTTCGGCTGCCAGCCAGAAATGATAGGTGAATCCTAGGCTTGGAGTAAAAGGGAATCCTGACAGCAAAGAGACTCCCAACCCCCAAGCATGATTGTGATTCTGCTGTGTGCCAGGGCTTCTTCTCTTTTGTCTCATTTCATCCTCACGATGATCTGTAAAGGAGGCACGTATCTATTGTCCCTGTTTTACAGATAATGGTACTATAGCTCAGTGAGACCATTCAACTAGAAAGCAGTGAAGCAGGGATTCCCTCCCAGCAGCCTGCTTCTCTAGAATGCAGGCTCTTAGTCAACACCATTCCAGCTGTCAGAGTCATGTTCCTTCCCCTAATAAGGCAGAAAGCAGGAGATGATGCTCTCAGATGTGAATATTTTATACTACTGTGTGGCCACTTCATTTCTATTCCACTGGTGATTCCTTGTGTATTAAATCCATGAAGTGGGCGTGGATGCCAGGCTGTGGGGATACAACAACATGTGTGCTTCAAGAGGGTTCCAATTACCAAGTCGCTCAGTCATATAGAAAAGTCTAGAATTAGAACTGAGAACCGCCCCCTCCCCCACACCCCCTAGTCCTGGAGCAATCTTGAGGACATTCAGGTGACCCGCCTGCCTTTCTAAAAACGCTCCTGGGAAAAGTAGCTGCACCTCCCTCGAGTTACCGTGATGTCAGGATAACTCTGCCGGCTGGGCTGTTCTTACTCCAGCGAAACCACCCGTGGGGGCAGTAAATTTGGAACTGAATCCTCTTTGTCGTGCCATCTGGAGAATTCTAATGTTTTAACACCTTTCGGCGTGTGAAATGCAGTCTCTTTCTTCATTCTGAATGCTGGTAAAAAATTTCCTGGGCTCCCAGGACCGGCACACCCCGCCCCCCACATCATCATCATCCCTGATAACAAAACTATGCATTCAAACAGTGGAGAGGTTTCTAGCTGAGGGTCCTGCAGGAGAGAAATAGCGGGTGTGGTTTGCAGTCATTACCATGTAGCAGTTTCTATGATAGGTTAAGTCTAGTTGAAATAAATTGGTAAATTCTATCTGGGTCCCAGGCTACCTCCTGCTAGGAAGGCTGAATCCAAGCCAGGATATCTCACTGTCAGTATGAAAACTGTGTATAACTATCCTGAAGATCCCATAGACTTGCCCCGAAACCTAGCGTTGCAGACATCTTTCACCCCGACTAATCAATCGGTCAGAATTTTCCTCAGCCCCTTTGACGTTACAAATGTTACAGGCTGCCCCAGTACTATGAGGGAGCTTCCTAGGGGCTCCCCCACAGGCTGTGAGACCTGAGGCAGGCTCAGATCTCACAGCACACCCAGCTCACAGGCCTCCCAGCCCCTCCCAGTCTGGTCCCCAAAAGCTATCTCCATAAACCACCCTCCCAAATCTAGGTATGGACAGAGAGTGTGTCTCGCTCCGGCAGGCTCAGACTTTGTCAGCACCCCAAGCTGCTTCCTCCCACCTTGAGAACCCTCAGTCCAGGATTACCACCAGCACCCTATCTGCTTTCTCCCCCTGCATCCCCAGGTAGCCAAGGAGAGCCAGAGAAAGCCCCCAAACACGGTGCTGTGTCCACTGTGCCCCCTCACAGCTACCCTCTGCTGACCTAGTGCCTCCTTCCTTCATTCCTCGCTGGTCCCTCATGCCCCCCACAAGTGACCCCAGACCTCCGCCTCTCTGCTCCATTCTGCAACACACCTCCACCCTCAGGGGACCCCACCAGCGCCTGTGCCAAGATGAAGCTAATCCAGTGACAGCTTCAAATTTCTTCTTGTCAACCTCGAACCTTTTTTTTTTCCTTAAATCATCACCCTTTTTTAATTCCTTCATCTCTGGTCTCTTTCCTTATTCTGTCCCAGAGACTACTCCCCATCCCCGCTACCCAGCCACTGGGAACCTCCCTTCTGCTTTCTGTCTCTATGACTTTTTTTTAAATCATTTTATTTTAGTTTAGTTTTTTTCATCATGATAAGTGTACTCTTTAATCCCTATTTTCCCCCATCCCCAACCTACCTCCCCTCTAGTAATCAGCAGTTCTCTGTAGTTAAGAGTCTGTTTCTTGGTTTCTCTTTCTCTCTTTTTTCTTTGCTTATTTGTTTTGATTCTTAAATTCCACATATGAGTGAAATCAAAAGGTACTTGTCTTTCTCTGACTTATTTCACTCAGCATCATACTCTCTAGCTCTATCCATGTTGTTGCAAATGGCAAGACTTCATTCTTTTTTGTGGTTGAATAATATTCCATAATATATCCCAAATATATATATTATTATACATTATATTATATATTATTTATACTAAATATAATGTAATATTATTATATATAAATATATGGTATAGTATATATGGCACCTCTTCTTTACCCACTCATCTTTCAATGGAAATTGGGCTGTCTCCATAGTTTAGCTATTGTAAATAATGCCACAATAAACATAAGTGTGCATGTATCCCTTTGAATTAATGTTTTTGTATTTTGGGGGTAAATAGGAGTGTGATTGCTGGGTGATAAGACAGTTCTATTTTTAACTTTTTGAGGAAACTCCACACTCTTTCCCACAGTGGCTGTACTGATTTGCATTCCCACCAACAGTGCACCAGGGTTCTTTTTTCTTTACATCCTCTCCAGCACTGGTTGTTTCTTGTGTTTTAGATTTCAGCTGTTGTAATAGATGTATGGTGATATCTCATTGTAGTTTTGATTTGCATTTCCCTGATGATGAATGATGCTGAACATTTTTTCATGTGCCCATTGGCCATCTGTATGTCTTCTTCTTTTTTTTTTTTAAAGATTTATTTATTTATTTATTTGTGAGAGAGAGAGAGAGCGAGCACAGGCAGAGGGAGAAGCAGGCTCCCCGCCGAGCAAGGAGCCCAATGTGGGACTCGATTCCAGGACGCTGGGATCATGACCCGAGCCGAAGGCAGCCGCCCAACCAACCGAGCCACCCAGGTGTCCCTCTGTATGTCTTCTTTGGAGAAATGTCTGTTCATGTCTTCTGCCCATTTTTACTTGGGTTGTTTGTTTTTTGGGTATTGAGATGTATCAGTTCTTTATATATTTTGAATACTAATCCTTTACTGACTATGTCATTTGCAAATATCTCCTTCTATTTAGTAGGTTGTCTTTTAGTTTTGTTGGTTGTTTCCTGTGCAGAAACACTTTATTTTGATGTAGCCCTAATACTTTATTTTTGCTTTTATTTCCCTTGCCTCAAGAGACTTATCTAGAAAAATGTTGTTTTGGCCAATGTAAGAAGATTTTTATGGTTGCAGATCTCACAGTTAGATCTTTAATCCATTTGAGTTTCTTTTTTGTACAATGAAAGAAAAAGGTCCAGTCTCATTCTTTGGCATGTGGCTGTCCAGTTTTCCCGATGTCATTTGTTGAATAGGCTGTCTTTTCCCATTATTTTTTCCTGCTTTGTCAAAGATTAATTGACCATATAATTGTGGGCTTATTTCTGGCTTTTCTGTTCTATTCCATTAATCTATGTGTCTATTTTCATGCCAATACTATACTGTTTTAATTATTACCACTTCATAATATAACCTAAAATCTGGAATTGTGATACCTTCAGTTTTGTTGTTCCTTTTCAAGATTGCCTTGGCTATTCTGAGTCTTTCATGGCTCCATACAAATTTTAAGATTGTTTATTCTAGTTATATGAAAAATGCTTTTGATATTTTGATAGAGATTACATTAAATCTGTAGATTGCTCTATGTAGTATGGACATTTTAACAATATTTTTTCTTTAATCCATGAACATGGAATGCCTTTCCATTCCTTTGTGTCATCTTGAATTTCTTTTATCAGTGTCTTATAGTTTTCAGGGTATAGGTCTTTTACCTCCTTGGTTAAGTTTATTCCTAGATATTTTATCATTTTTAGTGTAATTGAAAATGACATTGTGCTCTTTTGTCATTTTCTGCTCCTTCCTTATTAGTGTACAGGTATGCAACAGATTTCTGTACATCAGTTTTGTAAACTGTAACTTTACTGAATTTTACAGTTCTAGTAAATTTTTGGTGGTGTCCTTAAGGTTTTCTATATGGAATATCATGTCATCTGCATTTTACGTCTTCCTTACCAGTCTGGTTGCTTCTTATTTCTTTATGTTGTCTAACTGCTGTGGCACTGACTTCTGGTACTATGTCAAATAGAAATGGTGAGAGTAGACATTCTTGTCCTGTTCCTGACCTTAAAGGAAAAGCTCTGAGTTTTTTCCCATTAAGTATAATGTTTGCTGTGTAGCTTTCCTATAAGATCTTTATTATGTTGAGGTATGTTTCCTCTAGACCTATTTTGCAGGGGGGTTTTTAATCATGGATGGACGTTTTACTTTATCAAATGCTTTTTCTGCATCTGTTGAAATGATCATATCAGTTTTTATCCTTTCCCTTATTTTTTTTAAAGATTTTATTTATTTATTTGATAGACAGAGATCACACAAGCAGGCAGAGAGGCAGGCAGAGAGGGGAGGGGAGAAGCAGGCTCCCTGCCAAGCAGAGAGCCCGATGTGGGACTCGATCCGAGGACGCTGGGGTCATGACCTGAGCCGAAGGCAGCGGCTTAACCCACTAAGCCACCCAGGCGTCCCTATCCTTTCCCTTATTGATATGACATATCATGTTGATTGTTTTGCGAATATTGAACCACCTTTATATCCCAGGAATAAACCATACTTGATCGTGGTGTATGATTTTTTTAAGTATATTACTGGCTTCAGTTGGCTAATATTTTTTTGAGGAATGTACATCTATATTCATGAGAGCTGTTGGCCTGTAGTTTTCTTTTTTTGTGATGTCTTTATCTGCTTTTGGTATCGGGGTAATATTGGCCTCATAGAATGAATTTGGAAGTTTTCCTTGCTCTTGTATTTTTTGGAATTGTTTTTAAAAAATGAGTATGAAGTCTTCTTTAAACGTTTGGTAGAATTTACCTGTGAAGCCATCTGGCCCTGGACTTCTGTTTTTTAGGAGTTTTTTGATTACTGATTCAATTTCCTCAATAATAATCTGCTCAAGTTCTCTATTTCTTCTGCATTAGTTTTGGTAGGTTATATGTTTCTAGAAACCTATACATTTCTTCTAAATTGTCCAATTTGTTGGCATATACATTTTCATAGTACTCTGTTAAAATCGTTCACATTTCTGTGGTGTTTGTTGTTATTTTTCCTCTTTTGTTAGTAATTTTATTTGAGTGCTCTCATTTTTTTAATGAGTCTTGCTAGAGGTTTATTTATTTTGTTGATCCTTTCAAAAAACCAGCTCTTGGTTTCATTGACCTATTGTATTGGGATTTTTTTAGTTTCTATATAATTTATTTCTGCCCTAATCTGTATTATTTCTTTCCTTTTCCTGGATTGAGGCTTTGTTTATTTTTTTCCCCCTAGCTCCTTTAGGTGTTAGGTTAGGTTGTTTATTTGAGATTTTTCTTGCTTTTGGAGTTAGGTCTGTTGCTGTGTCTCTGTGATTTTGACTAAGTATCAATTATAAGTGGAATGGAGTCTCATATAAGTGGATATAGTATTTATCTTTTCATGACTGGTTTATTTCATTCAGCCTAGGGTCTTTAAGATACATTCATGTTGAGCATGTGTCAGAATTTCCTTCTTTTTTAAAGCTGAATAATATTTCATCATATATATGCCGCATTTTGCTTACCCATTCATCCACGGATAGACACTTGTATTGCTCCCACATTTTCGTTATTGTGCCTCCTGAGTTCTTAATCCCCTCCCCTTTCTGCACCCTAGAGTTTAGTCTATCAGTTTCTTTCTTTTTCCCCCACAGTGAAGCCCCTTCTCTATTGGCATCTTCCCCTCTACTATCAATCAGCTGGAGACCATGACCTGCACCCTCGACCTCATGAGATTTTACTTTCTCTTGCTTTTCACAACTACAGTTTCATTTTATTTTAAGATTTAATTTATTGATTTTGGCACACATGCACATGCACACACACCAGTGGGGGGTGGGGAGAGACAGAGGGAGAAGCAGACTCCCTACTGAGCAGGAAGCTCGGCCCAGGACTCACTAGATCCCAGGACCCTAAAATCATGACCTGAGCCAAAGGCAGACGCTTAACCAATTGAACCACCCAGATGCCCTACAATTTCATTTTTTAAAGTAATCTATTCTCAGCCCTTCTCCTTCCACACTATCTATTCACTCTTTCTGAAGAAAAAAAAAAAATGTGGGACACCTGGGTAGCTCATTGGTTAAGCATCTGCCTTTGGCTCAGGTCATGATCCCAGGGTCCTAGGGCCCCGCTGGGCTCCCTGCTCAGCGGGAAGCCTACTTCTCCCTCTCTCACTCCCCGTGCTTGTGTTCCCTCTCTCGCTGTGTCTCTCTCTGTCAAATAAATAAACAAAATCTTTTTTTTTAATTCTTTTATTATGAATATTTCCTGCATTCAAAAAAGTATAAATAATCATGTGATAAACACCTTACTTATTACGTCTTCCTTACCAGTCTGGTTGCTTCTTATTTCTTTATGTTGTCTAACTGTTGTGGCAGTAAGTGATACTTACTTATCACTTGGCTTAAGAAAAAAAAGCATTACCAATAACCCCCCTCCAGAATTGGTCTGGGATTTCATCTTGCTTTAATCCTTCCGTCAGCATCATCCTCCAAGCACCCCACACACACACACCCTGTGCCCCCGCACACACACACCGCATGACCTTGACCCTTCTCCTTGGAACTATATCCTCTCTTGCCTACCATGACCCTGGACTCTCCTGATTCCCATCTGATTCCTTTTTCTTCCATTGATTCCTTTTTCTTCACCTTCTCTAGCTCCGCTTCCCCTTTCAAGTCTCTGACCTTTGTGTTCTATCATCTTTCTCTACATTATCCTTTTCCCGTTTTACTTCTCATGCACTCCCACATTTCAGTGGCTCCCAGGTCTAAATCTCCAGTCTATATTTTATAGATTTTAAATTCTAATAATAACACATAATAATGGGATAATAATAAAATAATTGAAATCTGTAATTTCCATTTGCATGATACTTGTGACTAAGCCTTCCTGCTAGGACCTCCAGTTAGACCTTAGGGCTTTATCCTCAACTGTCCTCTGACATTCTCAACAATGATTCAGATGGAGATATGAGCTTATCAGATTTGTAAAGGACACAAAGCTGTGCAGGGTATTGTATAGCTGGAAAACAGAATATGGATCCGAGAGATTGTAACAGGTTGACTCTAACAGAATGAAATTTAACAAAGGTCAATGTAAAGATTTGACCATAGGTTGAAACAACCCAGTGCACAGAAAGGTCCTAAGTCAGGAACTATAGAGAGGAAAGGCACAAGGGATTTAGTTAAATGGCAAGGTCTTTGGGCACCAATACTGTGAAAAGCGAATGGAATCTTGAGTTATAAAAGATAAATTAGCTACTGCAAGGAAGGGATTGTCCTCCTCATTTGAACAGTATTTGATTCAGGTCCGTCCACAGTGCTGATTTCAACTCTGGACACTACATTCAAAGCAAGATTGTAAGAAATTTGGTAGGCATTCAGAAAGGAACAATGAGGATCATGATAGTACTTAAAATGGGTACTATGGCCATGTCCTAAGGGCTGTCCAGAAGAGAGAGTAGACAGGCTTTTTGTAGCTCCCTGTTCTAGAGCACCAGTAGGAGGCACTGCAGGATACTGATTTGGCAGAGGCCAGTGGAAAACTCACCACATCTTGGAACTACAGAGACTTTGGGGGGAGTTAATGGGTAATCAGGAGAGGTTTCCAAGTTCAGTGGATATGGACATGGCAATTCCAGCCTCCTCTCTTCAAATCTCTGCTGCCACTGAGATCCTTGATTATGTGTACCCGCCTAGACCTGAACTCTCCAACTTTATTGAAGAGTTGGAGTTAGAAACTCACTGTTCATCCTTATAGCCACAGGGAAAAGCATTTGGAAATTTAAGAAATTTTTTTAAAAATCAGAAAATGTAAAATACAGGAGAACTTCCTTGCCCCTTGGTAGGATATCTAGTAGAAAGTCACAACAAACATCGTTCTTAATTGTGAAACATTAGACATCCTTCCTTTAAAGTCAGGAATAAGAGATGCCTTCACCACTACTACCATTAAAACATTTGCTGGAGGCCCTAGATAGAGGGATAAGGCAAGAAAATAAATAAGAGATATAAGGATTGCACAAGATGTGACCAAATTTCATTACTTGCAGGAGATATGATTGTCTTTATATAAAATTTAAGAAAATCTCCTGGCAAACTACTAGAATCAATAAGATGGTTCAGCAGTATTTCTTGAACATATAATCAATATGCAAAAATCAATAGAGTCTACCAACAACAATCAATCAAACTATAAATGTTTCAGTGGCCAAAAAAAAAAAAAAAAAAGACTACAAAGTAGCTCATGTGCTCTGGATTTTTTTTTTTAAAGATTTTATTTATTTATATGAAAGACAGAGATCACAAGTAGGCAGAGAGGCAGGCAGAGAGGGAGAGGGGAAAGCAGGCTCCCCACCGAGCAGAGAGCCCGATGCGGGGCTGGATCCCAGGACTCTGGGATCATGACCTGAGCCAAAGGCAGAGGCTTTAACCCACTGAGCCACCCAGGTACCCCTGTGCTTTGGATTTTTAAGAAAATATTATAAAACTTTACTGAAGGACATACAAGAAAGTCCACGTAAGTGTTCATGAATGGAAAGTTTGAGAATCTTAAGTATGTCAACTCTTCCTCAATTGTAAGTCTACAAATACAAATTTATTCCAATCAAAATCCCTATAGAGTTGTCTCAGAACTTGGCAGGCTGATCCTCTATTGATAAAAAAGAATGAAGGATCATTCATGGTTAAAACACTTCTGCATCTGGATAAACAAGCAAACAAAAAAAACCCTGATAGACAAGAATCCAGAAGAGACATATTTAGATGTATACACCTGGAATATGACATAATTGGCATTACAAATCCATGAAAAAGGAGTTAACTTTTTAATTATTGGTAGTGAACAGTGTGGTTCTCCAAATGAAGAAAGAAAAGTTAAATCATATGCCTACTTCATACACAAAAGTAAATTTTATATGTATTAAATATCTATGGAATGAGCAAAACTTTAAATCTTCTAGAAGAATAGACTATTGTTACATCCACAACATAAATATCTATATAGTCCATGTGTCCGTATGTATATTTTTGTTCTTAACTAAGCATTAAAGCACTAACCATAAAGGAAATGCGTGGTAGATTTAACCACATTACAGGTTTAAATTTCTGGCTGGCTCAGTCGGTAGAACACGCAACTCTTGATCTCAGGGTCAAATAAAAAACGCACAGGAAATTCACAAGAGAAGAAATGTCATAGCCAATAGATTTACTCAAACTAGGTTTTCAGGACACCTAAGACTTTTGCCTAAAACAGGGAGGGTTGATTATTAAATAATCCACTGCTGAGTAAGGACTCCGTGTGGTGTGGTTAATCATGGCATCGTATTTGTTATAGCTCTGAGTACTGACTAATCATTTGCTATGTCTGTGTCCAAGGCAGATCAAGCATTTTACTATTTATAAAGGAAGCTCATAACATCCTGGGGGTTCACTTGTATGTGCACAGGGCTAAAAAGACATCTAGGTTTCTGGGGCCAGTCCTCCGGAGGCAACCCCATGAATGGACCTGAATGGTCTACCCACCCCCAGCCCTCCTCCCACACCACCCCCATTACTTTGTAGTCTCTTTACAAAAGCATCTGGGTTTTCCCACTACACACTCCAAGAGGGAACTATAAGGGCCCATTCTACCTTTTTATTTTTTAACAGATAATGTATTATTTGCTTCAGGGGTACAGGTCTGTGAATCATCAGGCTTACACAATTCACAGCATTCACCATAGCACATATCCTCCCCAATGTCCATCACTCAGCCAACCTATCCCTCTCCCTCACCCACCCCCAGCAACCCTCAGTTTGTTTTGTGAGATTATGGTTTGTCTTCCTCTCAATCCCATCTCGTTTCATTTTTTTCCCTCCCTACCCTCCACAACTCCCCACCCTGCCTCTCAAATTCCTCATATCAGACAGATTGTATGGTAATTGTCTTTCTCTGATTGACTTATTTCGCTTAGCATAATACCCTCTAGTTTCATCCACGTCATTGCAAATGGCAAGATTTCGATTTTTTTAAATATTTTATTTATTTATTTGACAGAGAGAGAGAGATCACAAGTAGAGAGGCAGGCAGAGAGAGAAGGGGAAGCAGGCTCCCCGCCAAACAGAGAACCTGATGTGGGGCTCGATCCCAGGACCCTGGGATCATGACCTGAGCCAAAGGCAGAGGATTAACCCACTGAGCCCAGGTGCCCCAAGATTTCAATTTTTTATGGCTGCATAGTATTCCATTATAGATATATACCACCTCTTCTTTATCCATTCATCTATTGATGGGCATCTAGGCTCTTTCCATAGTTTGGCTATTGTGGACATTGCTGCTCTAAACATTCAGATGCACGAGTGCCCACTCTGTCTTAATGGCAGCTATACATAATGGATTAAAAGTATTGGGATGTATATTTTATCCCCTAAGATGTAAATTACATAAGGACTTCCAAGCTCTCGCAGTGAATGCCTCTCTCTCTCCTAGCTCCTCTCTTTGCTCATGCTAACAACTAGAAAAATCAAATATTCAGATAAACCGATGTCTCCTCTCTCCAGATTTGGTAGGACACAGAGAGTAAACTAAGAATCCAGCCTCAAGTAGTCAGAAAAATGTAATCTTTTCTATTTTTTTTTCTGGAATGTTTTTATCAGTACGATTACCAGAGCCAGTGCCATCCCTGACTTGCCCTGCCAACCTTGTGCTTTCCACTGTCATATAAAATTAGGTGCTATTTATCATTTTTAAAAAAGGTAAAAGAAGATGATAGGATACAGCAAGTGAGTTCTCCATCTGAGCGTTGATGCAGGCTTTATCTCAATATAATATACCCCAGATATTTTTTAATTTATACTAATTGTATTAGGTTGTGTTCTAGTATGGAAGGAGAGGAAAGAGGAGTGAACAAATACAGCATCAAAAACACTTTACCCACCTACGAGAACAGGTAGAAAGGGCACAAGACAGATCTGGGTTTAATACCTATAGCTTAGAATTTATACTACTTTGGGAAATGGATTTAACCCTATCTTATTTCTCCACTGTGAAATGAGCAAGCATATCTACCTCAAGGAGGTTTTGTGAGGGGTGAGATTTGGGGGGCAGGGGCACCACCAGACCCCACATGGTGCCCTCCAGGAGAGTGATACAGCAGAGTTTAATGAAGCAGCTGTTTACAAAGGTATAGGCGGAGCTAAGGAGAGTGGAGGGAGGATGAGGCTTCCCTGGGTTAGCAGCAGAGGGAGCCCTCACCAGGGGGTTGTGAACAAAAGCTGGAAAGAAGTGTAGTGTTTGAGCTCTTTCTGCACCTGGCTGTGGGCAAGGGCCCTCTGTAGAGCAAGGCAGTCCCCAGTTTGTAACCCCAGACAGGGAAGGCACCCCGACCTCCTTCTGCCTCCAATCCCCTGCCTCTTTGCCTGTGGTTCCTATGGCTGAAGCCTGAGGGCAGAAGAGCCCAGCCCATGCAGTCTAGACAGTGTGCCTCCTAGAGCACAGAACCCGGTGGAGAATGGTGGGGAATGGAGTGGAGAGGCCATCAAAAAATATCAAGCAAAGCCTTCCCAGATTTAAGAGTCCTTCCTCACTCCGCACCCCCACCCCACCCCACCCCACCCCAGGCTCATTTTGCTCACCAAACAATGCTAGTCTGTCATCTGGAAATTTTTTAGCCACTCTTCTACCTTTTCAAAAAGACTCCACTCGAAAGGCATTCATTATTTTTTTAATGATCCCCGTAGCATTTTATTAGGTAAATGGGGCAAGCAGTATGATGCTGAAGCTTGAGATTAATGGCTCTTCAAAGACCACAGAAGGTCCAAGGCTATAACCCAGATTCATGAGATCTGTGGGAGACTGCAGAGACACAGAGGCTGACAAAAGTCATTTGTCAATGTAAGTTAATGCGTCGTAAACATTACCATCAGCCTGCCGGCCAGCCAGCCACATTCACAGGGGAAAGCTGTACCTCCGAAAAGGGATTTGACTCCACATATAATGAAGTACCAAAGTGTGTGTAGCATATATGCATTTATCTATCTATATATTCCTTATAAGGAAGGGTATATATGTATATACAACAAAAGATACATATACTGGTTTGTTTGTTTGTTTTTAAGATTTTATTTCTAAATAAGCTCTATGCCCAAGGTGGGGCTCAAACTCAACAACCCTGATCAAGAGTTGCACGCTCCACTGACTGAGACAGCCAGGTGCCCCCCAGCCTCTATATCGTTAATAAAAGAGAAAGAGAAAATCCGAACCAAGGAATGGAGCACAGTTCAGTGTGCTAATCATAAAAGTTACTCTGGGGCACCTGGGTGGCTGTCACTTGGGCATCTGTCTCTTGTTTTCAGTTCAGGTCAGGATCTCAGAGTCATGACATTGAACGCCACAAGGGGTCCATGCTTAGCATGGAGTCTGCTTGGGATTCTCTCTGACCTCCCCTCAAACCTCAAATAAATAAATAAATCTTTAAAAAATAACTAAATAAAAGTTACTCCGGTTGCTGTGGCTAAGCTGCAGATTCAATTCTGAGTTTCTTGGGATCAGTAAATGAAACAGTTCTCATTCTCAGAAAAGTAACATGCTATTTTCTCAGGGGAAGAAAGTGTGGGGGGCTGTTCCCAGAAATACAGTCTATAATAAATTCCCTTTCAGATAAGACACTGAGTGACATAATGGACAGTATCCTTGACAACACATTTATAATCAGTAAAAACTGTTTTCCGTGGCGATTTCTTGAAATCAGAGCACAACATTTTTTTAAAGATTTCATTTTTAAGTAATCTCTACACCAATGTGGGGCTCAAACCCACAACCCTGAAATCAAGTGTTACCCCTGCAGAGCATAAAATTTAAAGTACATGCCAGTGGGGCATCTGGGTGGCTCAGTCGGTTAAGCCTCTGACTCTTCATTTCAGCTCAGGTCATGATCTCAGAGTCCAGGGATCAAACCCCATGTCGGGCTCTGCACTCAGTATGGAGTCTGCTTATCCCTCTCCCTCTGCTTGTTCTCTCTCTCTCTCTCTCTCTCTCAAATAGATAAATAAGATATTTAATTTTTTTTAAATAAAGTATATGCAGTGAAAGTGATTGTGGGAGGAGCTGAGGTTGTGTCAGAGTATAAACTTCCCTGGTGTTCTGATGTGGTCAGTGGTGACATCAGCGAACCTAGGGGAGGAGGGGAGGTAGCCCTTCCCTTTGAGATGATGTTCCCTGCAGAGCATTGCTATCAGGCAGGTTTTTGACTGGCACAGATATCTGGAGGTTGTTCTGTCCATCAAGGTCTTCACTGAATGCAGGGGGTCCCACGCTGCCTCTGAGGGAACTCATGGGCGTGGCGGCACAGAGCAGGCGGTAGGGCTGCTGAGAGTCTCCCACGACAATATTGTGACTTCTCACTCCTGGAGACCTGGGTCCTGCAGGGGGCAGATTAGAACTCGCTTGGGCCAGTGATGGGCAGTGCCTCCCTCCCCCGTCTTCCAGAACTTAATTTTCCTATAGAGGAGGAGAAGGACACAAACTGACTCCGGGATAGAAAATACTCTCCATATTCACCTCCCTCAAATACCAACCTCAGATACAACTCCCCAGAAAGGCCATACCGTGAGCCAGCTGGAAGACTCAACCTCTCACTTTTGCTGGGAGTTATAGACCAGGGCTAGTTAGAGTCCCCTAACCTCTGAGTTTCAATCCAGATGAGATGAGAATGAACTTCAGGGGTGAACTTGAAAGGATCTGATGTAGGAGCTGTCACAGACTGCCCCCTCCCAGCGCCAGGTACTTTGAAACAGTACCCTGAGGTCCTGTTACCTTTCAGGTAGTTGGTATTAAACCCATGTTAGTTTTCAGATAAGAAAATGGCATTCTGAGATGAGAGGCAATTGCCCAGGGTCACACACTGAGAGAGCTGCATTTGAGCTGCGCTTTCTCTGACCCGAAACGGGGGCTCGCACCACCTCTCCCCTCCAGGCAGCAGAAGGCTTGATACTTGGCCTCTGTGATTTGGAGAAGGGCAGGTCTGGACTCCCTGGCTACCTGTGCTGTTTTGCCTGAGTCCCAGACCCAGACTGGGTACCAGACCCCCATGTCTCTCAGCCCGGCAAAGCTCAAAGCTAGACACAGATCTGAACCTGCCACACCCAGGGTCAGCTTTTCAAGGAGATTGAAATCCCACTCCTATTGGCTCTTAAAACAACCCAGAAGTAGGTAGAACCAGATGAACAGGCTCAGGATAGGAGAGTTAAAGAGGTAAAGCTGTCTCTCTCTCTCTCTCTCTCTCACACACACACACACACACACACACACACCCCTGCTCATGTCAGAGCTGGGAGAAGAGCCCAGCTGCTTGGACTGCCCAGCCCCAGGAGAGTCTGTGTGGGAAGATGTTGTATAGCCAGGAAACCAAATGTCTGAGCACCCTTAAGCTAGCTCCAACGTGGACAGCTTAGCCCAATTACCCTGAGCAGGAGTCACGCTCTGTTAACTGCCCATCATTTTTGGTATATTGGCTTTTCCTAATTAGAGCCCTGGCCTGCCCAAAAAAGGAAATGAAGAATAGAAATGGCTTTGCGTTATTGATTTCAGATCACATTTTTTGTGATCTGACTTCCATTGGACTTATCTCTCTCCATCAAAAAATCCTATGAAGGGAGCAATGCCAAAATGATGGGTAGGGGTCTTGATCTTCTGGTTGGAGGCATTTCCCTTTATTCCTATGGGTGTATCGAACTGCATTCTGGTCAAATGAAATTGACTTTTTTTTTTTTAATTTATTTGACAGAGAGAGAGAGAGAGATCACAAGTAGGCAGAGAGGCAGGCAGAGAGAGGGGGAAGCAGGCTCCCTGCTTAGCAGAGAGCCGGATGCGGGGCTCGATCCCAGGACCTGAGCTGAAGGCAGACGCTTAACCCACTGAGCCACCCAGGCGCCCCTGAAATTGACTCTCTTGCCTCCATTTTTGATGAGTGTCTGCCAACACCTTGCAGTCACTGACCAATCACAAATAAAGCAGTACAGCTAAAACCTCTGTGTGCATTTCAGGGACATTGAAGACATACCAGAATGCAAGGGCTTGGTTTTTAGCGTCTTGTCTCTTCCACTGGCTCTCCTCTTCAGCTGGGACCTGTGTGGAAAAAGTCTTGGTTTGTATGGGGGCAGCTTATGGTCAGGATGGCAGGGTGCAGCCAAAAAGGCAACTGACATTTATTGAATACCTACGGCATGCCAGGCACCTTCCTTCAGTTACCACCTTTAGTTTTCACATAACCCCCTGTATAGGAGTTAATGTCTGTATCGCAGAGGTGACAGCAGGGACTCAGACACATCAGGTGGCTGGCTCAGGCTCACACAGTGAGGCACTGGCTGGGTCCAGATTTGAACCTGGTTCTCTCTGATTACAAAGCCCATTTTCTCTTCCTTCTGTCATGCTCCTCACTCCATTTCACCCCTGGGAGAATCAAGCCCTGAACTCCATAAATTAGAATCAGTCATTTACAAAAGACAAACAGCCCTGAGGAAGTGTCTTGTATTGGGCTGGACAGGTCACAGCCTGATGCAGACAGATGTATTTCTCTGGGGAAAAAAGTCCCCCCTTTCTTTTTTAACTTTCGTGCTCTTCTTCGTCTTGACTCTACTGTTCTTTTTCCCACAATCCCATCTTCATCTGGCCTCCCAGCCTTTGTCATTCTTCTCATCATTTCCAAATCATCTCTCAACCCCCCTTTTCCCTCTTCGCTGACTTTTTGCCCAGTCAAGAAATGGGTGGATGGAGTTGCATTTAGCTTGTTACTTAACATGGATTGAATCACCTACTCCCTGCCAAGGAGAGGGCGACAAGAAAGCCAGCCGTGAAGGGCGGGTGGCCCCAGAACTGAGGGAGAAGTTGCTGAGCAGGCCTGCCTGCAAGGGTCAGGAAAGTTTCCAAGAGTAGTTCCCTCATCCGAGATAACACACCCCTTACACCAGCGGAATCCCATACAAACAAGCAAAACAAAAATCTGACCTCTACCCTTCCGATGTCCTTATGTTTATTCAAGAAAGGCGGTATAGTGGACGCCTGGGCAGCTCAGTTGGTTAAACGTCCAACCCCTGATCTCAGCTCAGGTCCTGATCTCAGGGTTGTGAGTTCAAGCCCCGCATTGGTCTCCACACCCAGCGTGGAGCCTACTTAGAGAGGTGGTTTGTGTTGCATTCAGGCTCACAAACTCTGGAGCAGCCAGACTGCCCCATCACCCACTCGCTACAGGACCTCTGACAAGTTACCTAACCTCTCCATGCTTCTTCTTGCCCGTCTGTAAAATGGGGATAATAAGACCACTTGTCTCTTGGAATTGTTGGGATATACAGGTTCAAGAAGTACCTGGATGGCAGCCTGGCACAAAGTTAGCACTGTAGAACAGTGTTCTTCACTCGGTCAGCCAGCACGTGTGGAGTCCCCTCTGCGTAAGACTTCTGTGCAGTAGCTCGTGACAGCGCCTGGCCGAGGACCACCTGGCGGGTGTTAGCCTCGGCAGTCTCGTTTTCCCGGGCCACCCAAACACTCTCCCTCTGCCTCTCTGCCCCCGCCCCCCGTGTGCACGCTCTCTCTTCCTCTCTCAAATAAATAAGTCTTCTTTAAAAATAAAATGGGGATGGTGATAGCTGAGCCACCCACAGAGGGATGTCAGGAGAGTTCAATTCAATGGAAAGAGCTCATGTACTTACTTGCCAGAATGCCCCGCCAGATAAATGTGAACTATGATTACTCTTCCAGATGCAACTGGAATGCTACACATGTCTTCTAGGGACCTATCCTTCCCTCTTTTGTTCCCCACACATGAGCCTTCTATAGGTATTTTCTTCTTCTTTTTTTTTTAATTTTTTTCTTAACATATAATGTATTATTAGCCCCAGGGGTACAGGTCTGTGAATCATCAGGCTTACACTCACCATAGCACATACCCTCCCCAGTGTCCATAACCCAGCCACCCTCTCCCTACCCCCCAACAACCCTCAGTTTGTTTTGTGAGATTTAGAGTCTCTTATGACTTGTCTCCCTCCCGATCCCATGTTGTTTCATTTTTTTCCTTCCCTACCTCCCAAGCCTCTCAAATTCCTCATATCAGGGAGATGATATGGTATTTGTCTTTCTCTGATTGACTTATTTCACTCAGCATAAAACCCTCTAGTTCCATCCATGTTGTTGCAAATGGCAAAATTTCATTTCTTTTGATGGCTGCATAGTATTCCATTGTATATATACCACATCTTCTTTATCCATTCATCTGTTGATGGACATCTAGGTTCTTTCTATAGTTTGGCTATTGTGGACATTGCTGCTATAAACACTGGGGTGCACACGCCCCTTCGGGTCATTACATTTGTATCTTTGGGGTAAATACCCAGTAGTGCGATTGCTGGGTCATAGGGTAGCTCTATTTTCAATTTTTTGAGGAACCTCCATACTGTTTTCTAGAGTGGCTGCACCAGCTTACATTCCCACCAACAGTGTAGGAGGGTTCCCCTTTCTCCACATCCTCACCAACACCTGCTATTTCCTGACTGGCTCATTTTAGCCATCCTGACTGGTGTGAGGTGGTATCTCACTGTGGTTTTGATTTGTATTTCCCTGATGCTGAGTGATATGGACCACTTTTTCATGAGACTGTTGGTCACTTGGATGTCTTCTTTGCAGAAGTCTTCTACATTTCTGAAGGGATTTGAGCTATGAAGAGCACACTGCCTTTGCCCACTGGCTTCACCAGGTGGGAGATCACAGGGTGGGAGCAAGGTCTGTGGTTGCCCCAGTTACAAAGCTGGTCTCATGGTCTCAGCAGCCCTCAGAAGGTTGTGGGAAGGGCCTGACAGTGTTTCTATGGGGAAACGGTGGGAGGTGGGGGGTAGGTGAGCAAGTTTTTGGAAATCCCTCATGAAAACTGGCCCACGGAGCTCTCCCTCACTGATATAAGCACTGATGTTGGCATGACCACAAGGTGAGTCCAGAAACATGATAGGACTCCCAAGAAATGTCATCTGTATATAGCTGGCTGTGCTCTGATTTTATTCCTCTAATTCTCTTTATTACTAAACTGTTCAAAATATTAGCCTCACTCTGGATATTCAATTACTTTGGACAAATCACAATTGATGCCAATTAACTGTACTGAAGAGCGTTTCCTCTCAATACTACAATTCAAAATTGTACATAATTGCCATCTAATTTATTTGCTTTAATTAATATTTGATTTACCTAAAAAGAGATGGGAGAGATTTTTCAAGAGTGTCTTTCTGCTGACAGTGTTTTGGTGCCTAAAAGGGAATCTTTTTAACGTGAAGGTCATTCTTTCTTATGTTCCAGTGAGTCGGGTTTTGGGAGGCTCTGAGCAATCACGATATGAGCATGGTGATTTGGGCTCATCCATCACCCCTAATCCCATGACATTAAAACTCTGCAGTTTGATGGTTCTTGCAGAGAATAATTTTACATGCACTTGTCCTCTCTGTTCATGAGTTGGAATGCTCGTTCCCCATAAGCAAGGCAGGCCCTGGCATAATTGTGCAGTCAAATTTTGGTTTTGCTGCTTTCTGTGTCTCTTTCTTTGACCCCCTTACCAGTACCTCCCTGCACCCACCCCCAGGTCCTCCCCTCTCCTCCCACCCTTCCCCCAGCCCACCAGACATAGGCCAGCTCCACACTCTGGGGAAATTTTACTAGTCCTCGGTTCTGGCAAGTCATTAGAGCCCATCTGGGTGAATTAATTCAGAGGAAAATGTTACCTGCCTGATAATAGCTCCCAGATAATATAGCTCTATTTTAACCAAGATCTTCAAAGCTTTAGGCATATTTAAAAGTGATGGAACTATTACTTGCTAGTAGCAGAAAGAAGAGATTTTTCAGACCTCAACAACCCTTTCGAATGCTTTAAATTATATGACAAACAGGAACATTGCGACTCCACACACAATAAAGAGAGGCAGGAGGATTTCCAGTTCAGGATGCTACTGACTCAATCCTTATTTCAAATATTTATTGATCACCATGGGTGTCCCAGATTGCACCAAAGGCTAGAGATAAAAGAAGACACACCCAATATTTATGAAACTTTTCCCTCCCCAGTCTCCCTAAAATCATTTGTTTGCATGCTTCTCTCTCTGGCATCTCCTCCTGGGAGCTCCTATTCATCCTGGGAGCCCCAGTGCCAGGCAAACAATTTAAATTCAATACTGAATAGAGGATGAAGAACTCCAGGGTCTAATAACATTTGAGGAACACTGGCTTAAAAACGTGTTTCTCAGGCAACCCACAGACTGGGAAATTTATTTGCAAATTACATACCTGATATATAAAGAATTCTTAAAACTCTGGGTGCCTGGGTGGTTCAGTCAGTTAAGCATCTGCCTGCGGCTCAGGTCATGATTCCAGGGTCCTGGGATCGAGTCCCGCATCAGGCTCCTTGCTCAGTGGCAAGTCTGCTTCCCCCTCCCCATCTGCCTCTCCCCCTGCTCATGCTCTCTCTTGCCCACTCTCTCTCTCAAATAAATAAATAAAATCTTTTAAAAAAATAACTCTTGAAACTCAACAGCAAAAGGGTGAGTAACGCAATTAAAAACCAGGCAAAGAATTTCAATAGCCATTTCTCCAAATGATACAAGATAGAGAGATGGCAAATAAGCACATGAAAATACACTCAACATCATCAGTCATTAGAGTAATACATATCGAAACCGCAAAGAAAGACCTCTTCCCAACCACCGTGATGGCTAGATTCAAAAAGATAGACCATAACCAGTGGAGAAATTGAAACCCTCCTATATTGTTGATGCAAATGTAAAATGATGCAGACACTTGGGAAAATAGTTTGGAAATTCCTCAAGAAATTAAACAGTTACAGTTGAACCCAGCAATTCTACTCCTGGGTATACAACCAAGAGAAATGAAAGCACGGGCACACACAAAAGCTCCCCAGGAATGTTTAGAGCAGTTAGTAGAGCATTATCCATAATAGCCATGGGGTGGAAACAACCCAAATAACTCTCTGCTGAAGATTTAATTTTTTAAAAATGGCTATATTTATACAATGGAATACTACTTGGCAATAAAGAAAAAAGAATGAAACACTGATTCACATTACAGCATAGACGACCCTTGAGACCATCATGGTGACTAAAGGAAACCAGTCCTAAAGGACCATCTATTGCATGATTTCATTTGTATGAAATGTCCACAACAGGCAAATCCATAGAGACAGAAAGTAGATTAGTCTTGTTTCCAGGGCCTGCAGGGAGGGGAGAATAGGAAAGTATAGGGTGTTTGCAGTGATGAAAATATTCTACAGTTAGTTAGTGGTGCTGGTTACACAACTCTATGAAAATACTAAAAATTAATGAATTGTACACTAGAAGATGTAACTTAGGGTAGGTGAATTGCACCCCAAAAGACTTATAAAAATAAAAGTTTTGGGGCACCTAGGTGGCTCAGTTGGTTAAGCGGCTGCCTTCGGTTCAGGTCATGATCCCAGGGTCTCAGGATCAAGCCCCCATCAAGCTCCCTGCTCAGTGGGGAGTCTGCTTCTCCCTCTCCCTCTGCCGCTCTGCCTGCTTGTGTCTCTCGCTCTCTGTCAAATAAATAAATAAAATCTTTTTTTTTAAGATTTTATTTATTTATTTGTTAGAGAGAGAGAGAGAGTGAGCACAGGCAGACAGAGTGGCAGGCAGAGGCAGAGGGAGAAGCAGGCTCCCTGCCAAGCAAGGAGCCCGATGTGGGACTCGATCCCAGGACGCTGGGATCATGACCTGAGCTGAAGGCAGCTGCTTAACCAACTGAGCCACCCAGGCGTCCCAAATAAATAAAATCTTAAAAAAAAAAAAAAAAGTTTCTCTCCCATAGGACTTTTCAGTAGTAATAAATTATCAAGATTTGAGGTTCTCATTTGCCTGGAATCAAGGGTGTTCCCGAACATACAACTTTCAGTGCTAAAACCAGGAAAGTCTTGGGTGGTTCAGTTGGTTAAGCATCTGCCTTCAGCTCAGGTCATGATCCCAGGGTCCTGGGATCCAGCCCTCAGTCAGGCTCCCTGCTCAGTGGGGAATTGGCTACTCCCTCCCCCTCTGCTCCTGCTCGCTCTCTCTCTCTCTTTCCCCAATAAATAAAATCTTTTTTAAAAATGGGAAAGTCTAAGGCAAACCATGCAATATTGGGGTAGGTCCCAGATATTTACCTACACCAAAAAAACATTCAGTGTTTATCTGAAATTTAGGAATTCTTTATTTTTATTTGCTAAATCTAGCCACCCTAGTTTTACAAGAGGATCCAATTCCCCTAAATCAAGTTAAAGCAGAGATCTAGAATTAAAATGGATTAAAACCAAGAAGAGACCAAAAGAGCTTCAGGTTAAGAAAAAAGAGGTCCCACATTTTATAACCTTGGCCAGTACTATAGCAAAATAGGTTTGTGGAAACCTCCTCAAACCAAACTAAATAGCAAAGGGTTCATATTGAGGACTTCCTAAAAAATGATATTAATAAAATGATTACATGAAATAGTGTGTTTCTTAAAGGTGTTTAGTCTTGGATGAGACTTAAATTAAGCTTCCTCACGGCTGCTGAGTACATGATGAATTGTATTATGAGTGTCTATTTTTAGCTCACGAGTGCTTTGGCAGACAGACTGTTAAAAATAGAAGCAGGCCTAGTAGAGGAGCTGGGGAGCTCTTCCTTACTGATTAATGAAAATGGAGCCAGTTCTCTGAGTCTAATGGTTGGAGGGAAGATATATGCCACTGTGATCAGGTTAAAAGGCTTGGAATTTGCAAATTAGGGTGTCACGTGTCCCTGAGGCAGAAGATGGGAACATAGCTCTAACTCATGCTCCCTGGAAACGCGCAGATACTGGGAGTAGAAGGTTTGCGTGTTTGATCAGATGAGAGGCTGGTATTTTAAGAATCACTTATGTTTCTGTCCTGTAGACCTCCTGTTTCCCTCCATTGCGACTTGGTTCCTTGACTGTTCTGTTCTTTGATGGCTCTTCCTGGAATTTTCAGCACACCGCTTAGCAGCCACTAGGGGGCACCAAAGCACCCATCCCGAGGAAAATGTGCAAGTCACTGAGCCTTTGCAGCTCGCTCCTGAGCGCCTAGGTGATCACGACAGCCTTCCCCTTGAGGTAGGATGCCCAGACTGCGCTTTTCAGCCGTGCTACACAGTGGTTGAACACGCGGATTTGGAGTCACCCAGGCAGGGATTCCAAACAGAGCTGGATCTCTCACTTAAAACCGTTGTTTCTTCTTAATGCATGCACAAGAATTATAAAATACCTCCCTCAGAGGAAGTAATAGGAATTAAATGAAAGAGTGGCTGGAAAGTTTGGGATTATTTTAGTTTTATTTATTTAAGTAATCTCTACCCCCCAGTGTGGGGCTTAAACTCATGACCCCAAGATCAAGAGTCACATGCTCTCCCACCTGAGCCAGCCAGGCACCCCAGTACCTGGAAAGTTCTTAAAACCCAATCCTGTGTCTGGTGGGCGAAAAATGTTCGGTGCCTGGGTACACCCTGGAAGTCATAGGGTGCGGTCAGGTGCTAATAACATCAGAGAGAAGACATTAGCTTCCTTCCATTCCCTTCTATACTGGCATCACTTCCCCCTTCCTCTGTCCTCCCACAGGGACACGAGACCTACTCCATTCTGTCAGTTCAAAGGTCTTCATTCTGGCAGCTTGCCCAAAACGCCCTCTGTCCCTCAATGTTCATTCACTCTTCTGCACCCTAGTATTTCCCAGTATGGTTCACGAGCCACCTGCCTCAGAATCATCAGAGCCAACAAAGGCGGCATTTCTGGGGATGCAACCTAGGACTCTACATTTTCATGTTTCCTAACTGATTTTTAGGCACCATATTCTTCGTGAGTTTGTTTGTTTGTTTGTTTTTAATAGAGATATAGAGCAGATTGATTTCAGCCATCTGTTAGGAGGGAAATTAGCTGGTTATCTGATTAAAGTAATTCACACTGAACTGTGAAGAACAAATAAACTCGCCTTTCAGGAGAATTTGCCTTCTGACATTTCACAAACCTTTACAAATTTCTAATTAGTGAACCCCATGGGACAGATGCTTAAAGAAAAGCGACCTTACTTAGGACCCACTTCCTGGGGGTGGGGGAGGCTTTATATGCACGTTGAAAGGAAGGACGTGGAACTTAGGAGTGCATCCCTCCTGCCCTCAGCCACCTGAAACTCAGTGCCAAGCTTGCTGGCTGATGGAGAGGAGGGAAAAGAGGAGGAAGGGAAGTGGAAGGCAAAGGAGGAAGAATGGGAAATTGAGGAAGGTTTGAGAGAAAAGTAAGGTGAGGGGAGGGGAGAAGGAACAGGAAGAACCCTCTCAAACAGCCCCTCCTCCACAGCTTTCAGTCCCCCCAAATTCATGGGAGGACAGAATGGACTGATGGAGAAAGAACCCACCTGCTTCCACTCTCGACAGTCATGACTGACCCCTCTACTTTATTGGCTATTCGGTTTAATGTTTTAATATGAAGCTGCAAGGGGACAGTACTTCACTTGTGTCTCTTTCCTGCTCCCAGGCCACTTCTCCTCCCTCTAAAGGCAAGCATGGCATAGGCCCCAGTCCTTGCACTTCCCCCTTCCCTTTTACAGGCCCTAAGAGTGAATTCTAGTCTCGTGGGTTTAAATACCATCGGTACAACTGATGACTCCCACCTGTGAATCTCCAGTCCCCACCTCTGCCTTGCACTCCAGAACCTTCTAACTGCAGACTCTCATCACCACCTAGATGTCTAATGGCAGCTCACACCTTCAACAGGTACAAAACTACACTGCTGATTTTTCTCCAAAATAACCTGTTTTGGGATGCCTGGGTGGCTCAGTCGGTTAAGTGTCTGCCTTGAGCTCAGGTCATGATCTCAGGGTCCGGAATGGAACCCCACATTGCACTCCCTGCTCAGCAGGAAGCCTGCTTCTCCCTCTGCCTGCTGCTCCCCCTGCTTGTGCGTGCTCTCTCTGTCTCAAATAAATAGTAAAATCTTTTAAAAAAATAATAATAACCTGTTTCGCCCCCCAGCACCCCCCATCCCGGTAAATAACACCTCACTCATCCAAATGGATCAAAAACTTTGGAGTCATCCATCAATCATCAATATCCCTCTCCCCTCCACACACACAAACACTCACACAGACACACGCATACACATCATCCAGACTTTCACCGAATTCTGCTGTTCTACCCGAAGAACGCATCTTGAATCTGAGCCCCATCTCATCACCTCCACCCCTGCTGGCCTGTCCGAGCCAACATCACCTCTCATCCAGGACACTTCATTGCTTTCTGTCCTCTCTGCTTCCACTGGTGTCCTTACAGTGTAGATGCCGCACATGGCCACTCTTGAACCTTGTATCAACCTTGTATCTCCTCCCTCCCCTTTTTCCCTAGCCTCCAATGACTTCTGATCACATGAAAATCAAAATGCCTTACCCTGGTCCTTGGCTCCGACAGGACCTGTCTCATCCATGTTGTTGGCCCATCTCCCATCTCCAGCTACCCTGGCTTCTCTCTCTTCTTCCTGCCCTTGCCTTTGGGCAATGATGCCTTCACCTGGAAGATGGAGATGCCTCAAATATCTTGTTCCCTCGCTTCATGCAGAGAACACTTCCCTGACCTCCTACCCTCAAGATAGCAACTCTCTTCTTACCCTAATTTCTTTTTCTTCATAGCACTTAAAACCACCTGATATATTACAGTATATATATGTTTGCTTACTGTTTGTCTCCCCATTTGAATGTAAGCTCAGTGAGACTGGGACTTAATGCTCTTTTCCCACCACCCCTAGTGCCTGGAACAGTGCCTGATACATCTTAGGTGCTCAATTAATATTTGTTAAATGAATGAAACAAAACTACAAATGTGAGTACAGATGGCTACTGACAGGTGCTTTCCAGGTGATGCTGAAGGTCCTATGTCCTATTGATTAGGAGAGTTGGAGGAAAGAATAGGATAACTAGCCCCTCTCTCCTCCAACCCCCCCGATCCTGTGTTATTTTATGGCAGCTACTCAAAGATAAGGCATGTCCCAAACTCATTCCCTATTTCAGTAAGTGGTCATTTCTGGAGTGCTGGGTCTCCTCTTTGCAAACCAGAAAATCTCTTCTTTATTCCACTAAGCACCATTACCAAGTCACAAACTCAGCTTTTACCCACTTACTGTACATAAAACAGAGTTAATGAGATTAGGCAATAGGAAGCTTTTCTACTGCAAAATTATATTAATGGGATTCTCCCAGGGGCTAAGCTGCTCCCGCTCTGAAAGTTAAGCACATTCCAGAAATCACATTAAAACTCTTTCAGGCTTCCCTGGGTCTCAGGGGTCGAGGGAAGGGAAGCCCGATATAACTTTGCAAAGCAGCTTACTGCACTCACCATTTAACCATGGGTGGGAGAATCTTCTTTGTGACTTTCTTCTTGTACCTTAAAGAAATTTATAGTATTTTCTCTTTTCATGCCAAAGCTTGTTATGCTGACAGCCATTTCCCATAAATGGCCCCCGCAAAGAGCCTAACCTTGCCACATCAGTAGCTGCTCCATAGAGCAAAGCAGAAAGCAAAAGTGATTCCTTTGTAGCAAAGACCTGGAGCGAAGGAAGGTGATCATCTTATTTATGCTTTAAGAATATTATCTTAGCTTGAGCTCCCCCATAGGCCAACCCTGAAACAAGAAATTAAGGGTGAGTAGTGTTGAGGAAGAGATCCCAGAAAACACTGGTGGGGGTGAGGAAGCGAGATAGGCCAGGGAGGGCAGCCAATGTACTATCTTGCAAGCCACCATTAGAGTCACTGGAGCTTGATCCTGCCAGAGAGCTCTAGAAGCCCAGGATAGGGAGGTGATACTTACATGTCAGTTCTCATCAGTCATGGACAAAGGACTGCTGGGTGTAAGGGACAATGATTCCCTGACATTTCCAGTCTGCCACATGGGTAGGCAGGGAAAGCTCTGGTATCCAGAGAAAGTCCTCTGGTAAAAAGATGGCAGCTGGACATTGGTCCCGTGGGCACTGACATGGTCAAGCCCAAGGGGAAAATGACTGAGAACCAATAGCCTCTGCTCTGAGGTTTTACTTTTCCAAAAAGCACTTGCCTAAAAATGGATGTTCCCCTTTTAAAGTCATCTTGGATGTAAACAAAACTTAACAGAACTGTCGAAAGTTTTCAGTAAGAAGTAAAATCTTGGGGATATGTTTGGAAGTGGGTCACCTTGGCTCAGGACTGGATCTGTTGGTGGGGCTTTCTGAGTTGGGCTTGAGTTTTGTTTGTGACAACCCTCAACAGCCTGAGAGTCAGAACAAGTTACAAAGAAGAGTGGATCTGATTGACCCAGCTGAAGAAAGCAGCCCTGGCTTTCCTTCTAGAAGCTCTCACTTCCCCTGGGGTAGCCATCAGAAGGAAAGCCACCTGCTGTGGGTTGACCCTCCTTCACAGAGCCATGCCGACCACTCTTTCCAAAACCCAGAACCTCAGACACATGTACACATACATACCTGCTTACTCAGGGCACCATGAGAGTAGAAACACAGCACTGATTCATTTTTTCCTATTTAGACATGTTTTTAAGATACCTCATCCCTTTGAACAGTAAACAGTCTAATTATACAAAAATATATAACAGAAAAGCGCATACATCCCAACAAACATTAAAGGCCTAACATGCACCAGGCGTTCCACTAGGTCATGAGAATATGAAGCACCCAGGTATTGTCACTGAGTCTTGCCCAGCGCCAGGAGGGAGGGTACACCCTGGTAACAGATACACAATATTCCACTGCTGCCATTGGCACACATGGGAACAACGCATGAGCAGTCATGTGTGGGCATGTAGCTACCAGAGGCCTTAAACTACCCTTGACAATGGCTGGAAAGCATCCTCAAAAAGCATGTGGGTATTGGGATGAGTCTAAGTTTTCCAGGAGAAGGAAGAAGGGAGGCTCCTCTCTAAATTGTTTTCATTGATTAATCTATTGAAAATCCCCAAACTGACTTTTGAAAAGTCAAGCTCACGTCAGAAAGTCAGAGCTGAACAGGTAGAAGGAAAAGGAACAATCCTATGTGTTAAAAAGAGAGAGAGAAAGAGATTTAAATAAGTAAATTTTAAAGACCGTGTGGGCTTGATTCAGTGATTTCCTGAATCAGGCAACATCTCATCTTGCAGATAGAAAGGAGCTCTGAAGAGCTATACAATATGAAAGGTCTATTAAAGGGAGAAGGGGGCAAAATAAGGCGGTTCCTAGCAACAAGCGGACTGTTTGTTGACAAGGTCACCTTCCTTTAGGAGCTGGAAGGGATCTGTCAGGCAGATTACTCACTAGTACTGACCAGTCCATTCCAACCTGGCAGGTTTGAGATTCCACTCCTAGAAAAGGTTAAAATGAAAATTAAGTTAGGTATCAAGCCTTTGGTAACATGGGCTTAGCACAAGTGACTCCATTTTGGACCCATTTTTTTAATACATGACAGCTTCACCTCAAATAGAGAGGACTTGAGTCTGACTAAAGCCAGAAAGAGAACAAGACAAACAGGCACAAGTATACATAGTATTTATTTTTTTTAAGATTTTATTTATTTATTTGTTAGAGAGAGAGAGAGAGTGAGCACAGGCAGACAGAGAGGCAGGCAGAGGCAGAGGGAGAAGCAGGCTCCCTGCCGAGCAAGGAGCCCGATGTGGGACTCGATCCCAGGACGCTGGGATCATGACCTGAGTGGAAGGCAGCTGCTTAACCAACTGAGCCACCCAGGCATCCCACAAGTATACATAGTTTTTAAACTCATAAAGACAACCAACTAAAAACTGGGAGAGAGAGAATGTGAGGAGGGATGGAGGCAAATTCTCTTTTCTAGAAGAGACTCAACAGATGTTATCTAAACATGATAAGTTAATAAATAAGGGACTATTAGCATACCATCTCAACTTTTGAAGGAGCTACTGTAATAAAACTGGAAGCTATGAAAAGAGAGCTTCTCCCCAGAGTAAGATTCAGTATGAGAAGGGGTGAGGTGAGGCGGCTCTTCTTATCACAAGACCATCCCCAGGGTCTGATTTTTTTTTTTAACAACATGCAGAGTGCCTTGAAAAAATCAATTTAAACATTCAAGCTGCTACACTCCACCTCGTGTGTTGCACCCATCTCAAAGCTATGTAAGTTCAATCAGTTTTTCTTATGAAGGAGCAACCCTAATTGTATTCTTTAGAGGTCTTCTTTCCTTCTCTCTTCTCTCCTCATTCAGTCCTTGGGCTCTGGAAACATCTACAAGGAATATTTCACAGCGTAGCAGAATAGTGCGGAAGACATCCCTCCGCTGCCCTAGCCCTGCAGAGCCAAAGGGAGGCCCTAAGGAAGTCTCCAAGTAGTCACAGGCCACTATTACAGACCTTCTTATCTTCATCTGTGCCCCATCCCCTTCCTTCCCTGCACTGCAACCCCTGTGGAGCTCAGGGGGAAACGTTCAAGGGTGGCCTCCAGCTGTAGCCCCGCCCACAGCTCCAACTTGATGCTTACACGTGGGGGCCGAAACCACGCCCGGAAATGGGCCGTGTTGGTCCCTTTAGATCGGAGTCAGCCCCTTCCCCTCAGTGGGTCCTGAACGCTTGCCTGGTGGAAACCTCACTGCCCAGAGCGGAGATAAATTGCTAGCGGTAAGGAACAGATTTCAAGCCAGAGTCCGCAGATCAAGCGGCAGGGAAGCCTCCTCTGCCCAGAGCACCTCAGCAGCCAACCAGGTTCAGGCGAGCAGGGAGGACCCCTTTGCTCTTGTTTCCACGGTCCGTGTACCTGAGACACAGGCGAGATGAGATGGAATGTGGCTCCCGGGACCGCCTGTAGGGGGCGCTGCGTGTGCTTCCCCGCCCCTGGCGGACGAGAGGGGACAGGAGGGGGTGCCGGAAGCCCACCAGCAACGCCCTGTGTGCCTCACACTCTGCCGAAGACCAGAGTAGGCGGCCTTTGAATGTTCCTTTAATTTTTGTTAATGCCCCCACGGTAGATAATTTCTGTTTCTACCAAGGTTGCTGGACAAATCTGTTGAGGCTTTCTGCAGATCTGGTGCTGTGCCTGTGTGTACCCCAACTTCCCTCTCCCATTAGAGACCTCCAATTGCCAAAGTAACAACAGTCTCGGGTTTTTTGTTTGTTTGTTTGTTTGTTCTGTTGTTTGTTTTTAAGTTGTTTTTAAGAGTCTGTTTTGAATGGTCCCTGGATTGGCGTTCTGTTGTATTGGCCAAGCACCATTCTGCAGAATCACTAATAAAATCATCAAAGTCTGGTTGGAGGTTGGCAAGCCTTTCTAAGAGCCAGAAATCTGCTCCCTATCTATGGAAGAATAATGTCCTATTACAGTGAACAAGCAACGGACAAAGGAGAAATGGGGTGTGCTGTGGAGAGTATTTTTCAGCCCTCCTATCTGTGACAGCCACCAAAGGCAACAATAATGAAGAAAAGAGATGGAGTGTAGACAGGTTGATGGGAAACATGTCCCGGCCAGCTCTCGCGGTGACTTAAACAGCTCCTGCCCTGCTCTGCCTGGATTCTGGGATCTGCTAGACTTGTCGAGTCACATTCAACACAAGCTTAATCCTGCCAACCTGGAATCTGAGAAAAAGAAAGCGAGAGTTACTCTTTCCCATTGTTATGACTTCTTCCAGTCCTTATGAGAGTGTTCTTCTGGTGCAATATTTTGCGAATCAGTCAGATATTTTCTTCTCAGAGCTCTTTCATTCAACAAGAACATATTGAGCGGTATACTGAGGGATGGATGGAGTCTATGGGGAGGTCCTAAGGGAGCTTACGAATCCACACATGGCTCTCCCTTTGGTGTACTCGATTTTCACACCATCTCCTAACAAGCACAAATCCATGGAGACCCTGAAGACAGCACCATCTTTAATTTCCCTTTCTTTCCCAGGCATTTAATTTTCAAAATGATAATAGAGCATTTTTCTAATTATAAAAATAATGCATACTCAGAACGCCTGGGTGGCTCAGTGGGTTAAACCTTCCGCTCAGGTTGTGATCTCAGGGTTCTGGGATCAAGCCCCACATCTGGCTCTCTGCTCAGCAGGAAGCCCGCTTCTCCCTCTCTCTCTCTCCGCCTTCCTCTCACTTGTGATCTCTCTCTGTCAAATAAATAAATAAAATCTTTTTTAAAATAAAAATAATGCACGCCCAGCTCATTGCAAAAAAAAAAAAATCAGACAATACAGAAAGTAAAAAGCACCCTAAATCTATCATTCAGAACTTAATTAACATAGTATGGGGTAGAACCTTCCATGTTTTTTTCTGTGTATATATATAAACATATTTTCTTTTCAGAAAAGGATCACATATTCTATTTAATAACCTGCTATTTCATTTAATATGTTATAGATGTCACTTCTTTAATTTGGATCTACATTCATTTTATTTGTTTTGGGGGGAATCTACATTCACTTATATTTATTTTAGAGAGCACGCGCAAATGCACACGCGCATAGGGGTGGGTGGACAGAAGTAGAGAATCTTCAAGCAGACTCCCTGCTGAGCACACAGTGCAGAGCCTGAGGTGGGGCTTGACCCCACAGCCCATGAGATCAAGACCTGAGCCAAAACCAAGAGGCAGTCTCTCAACTGACTGAGCCACCCATGCACTCCTAGAACTACATTCCTTTTAAATAGCTATATGAGGGGCACCTGGGTGGCTCAGTGGGTTAAAGCCTCTGCCTTCGGCTCAGGTCATGATCCCAAGGTCCTGGGATTGAACCCCACATCAGGCTGTCGGCTCAGCGGGGAGCCTGCTTCCTCCACTCTCTGCCTGCCTCTCTGCCTACTTGTGATCTCTGTCTGTCAAACAAATAAATAAAGTCTTTTTTTTAAAAATGGCTATATGAGCCTAGGTGGCTCAGTTGGTTAAGTAGCTGCCTTCAGCTCAGGTCAAGATCTCAGGGCCCTCTCTCTCTTTCTCAAAATAATAAATAGAATCTTTTTTAAAAATTAAAAATAGGGCTCCTGGGTGGCTCAGTGGGTTAAGCCTCTGCCTTCGGCTCAGGTCATGGTCCCAGGGTCCTGGGGTCAAGCCCCGCATCGGGCTGTCTGTTCTGCGGGGAGCCTTCCTCTGCCTTCCTCTCTGCCTACTTGTGATCTCTCTCTCTCTCTCTGTCAGATAAATAAATAAAATCTTTAAAAAAAATTAAAATAAATGGCTATATGAAAGTACCACAATTTATCTATCCAAGGTCATATTTGTGGGATCAAGTTTATTTTTAATTTTTTGTATAATAAACAATCTTATGTGTACAACTTTATTGTTATCATAGTATATTCAGAATATTTTTTACAAATGCTCATTAAATGCCATCCATTGGATTTCAAGCTCACAACCTTATTTGACACTCCTGTCTCATCTGTATAAAGCAAAGAAAGGAGTAGAGTGACAGGCAAGACTATCTCAAGACTCAGAATTATCCCAGCCAGCAATATCAAAGTAGAATGTTCAAGAAAACAGCAGAGCAGGATCCCGTCTGCCTTTGCTCTCTGTTATCCACTAAATTAGTTTTCATGTGGTAAAACAGAATTAATGACATTACCTGCCACTCAGGGGTACTCTTCAGATTGCCCAGCCTACAGTCCGTGCTCAGTAGAGGTAACTGTTATCATCATAGAGAAACCTGAAAATCTCAGCCAGTAGTGTCACAGGAAACAAGGATCACAGTTGATTTCTAGGCTTTTGGGGGAGATGTTCTTACTGGGGACATGATTTGACTCAGGGTATGTCCACATCCTTAAAACAGTAGACAGTCCTTTCCTGTGGTTAAGTCTATGGCCCTTCTCTTCTCCCCCAAGCCAAAGGCTTTCCCTGAAAGGGAGTTGTATTTCCAGCTCTTGAATGTCATCTTGGGTGCATAAAACCCACAAGAGTTATTTTTAAGTGCTCGGTTCGAGCTCTTCGAGTTCGGTTAGAGACTATATGGGGTTTTTTTTCTTTCCTTTCTTTCTTTTTTTTTTTTTTTTTTTTTTTGAGAGAGAGAGTGAGAGAGCATGGGAGGGGAGAAGGTCAGAGGGAGAAGCAGACTCCCCGCTGAGCAGGGAGCCTGATGCAGGACTCGATCCCGGAACTCCAGGATCATGACCTGAGCCAAAGGCAGTTGCCCAACCAACTGAGCAACCCAGGCGCCCCTATGTGGGTTTTTTGTTGTTTTTTTGTGTGTGTTTTTGGTTTTGTGTGTGTATGTGTATGTGTGTGTGTCAAAATAGTAAAAACTTCACAGAGAGGTCTTAGAACTGAGGCCTTTCTCATTTCTACTCTATTTCATCTCCTGTCTTTCCCCAAGGAGAATGAGTGTTAAACGCTGACCTTGATTCCTCAAACAACCCCATAAAATAGGTACTATGTCCTTTTTCACAGATAGGAATGCCAGAGCTATGGCAAGTAAAATTACTTGTGCACAGGTAGGAAGTGGCCGACCCAAGATTCAGACTTTTCTTTGATTCCAAAGCCTAAGTGCTAACAACCTTAAAATTGAATGCGAATTAGAATCACCTGGGGACTAAGTCAAGCCAAGATCCTGGAATTTACATGTTCCCCAAAACTCCAGTGATTGCAATCTGATTCGAGAAGATCCAGAGGCCACATCTGGAGAAGCTCTACCCTTGGCCATACAGGGTTTACAAAGCCTGGTTCTGAAGCTGGTCTCTCTAAGGCCTCTGATTTTTTTTTCTCCTGGTCATCACCAAAGCAGCTTTACCAAAACTTCTGTACCCCTTGTGGTGGAGGGAGCCATGTATATATTTGCAGACTTACAAAATGGATCCCACAACTGTGGTTGGGACACCCCCGGTTTCTAGATGATTCTCTGTTGCAGTCATCTTTATCATCTCCCCAGGACAGAGTCAAATCAACTGCAGTGGCCTTTTCTTCTCTGGAATCCTAACCCTCCACCCTCTGTGCCATCATCGTACCTTGCCAGTACTGACCCAGTTGGCTTTGTTCCTTCACAACAGGTTTCTAATCCTTTATGTCAGTGTGAGAGAACACAGCAAATTGGGAAGATCTGTGTATGTAATAGAGACAGCGTGGTGTACGGCAAAGTCAATTCCATGAAACCTTAGAGAGCCGCCGAGGTACCATGCAGAAGAGAGGCGGGAAAGTGGGGAGAGCCCAGGCAGGGTGGCTTTGGACCAAGGCAGCCGCCCTCAATTCTGTTTCAAGAGATTCCCTTGAAAGAAGTTTGTATCGGGGCCGGGGGGGGGGGGGGAAGCTAGTGGAGAAAGAGCACTAGTCTCGCCCAGAATTCTAATCCAGCTCTTCAGCTAACTAGCTGGATGACTTGGGGCAAACTTTGTCTCCCGGGCCCTCAGAGGACTTACCTGCCAACAAAGAAAACCAGAAGGGTTTGTTGCTACCTGTCTTAGTCTGCTAGGGCTGTCATGACAACTTGCTGAGTGCCTTACACAACAGAAAGAGATTTTTCTCACCAGCTCTGGAGGCTGGAAGTCCAAGATCAAAGGTACAGGCAGGTCGGATTTCTCCTGAAGCCTCTCCCTTTGTCCCGCAGATGGCCATCTTCTTGCAGTGCCATGGCCTTTGTTATATGTGTGCTTGCCCCTCCCATCACTTTCTTTTCTTAGAAGGACACCATTCCTGTTGGATGAGAGCCTCCCCCATGACCCCAATTTAACCCTAATTACCTGCTCAAAGGCCGTATCTCCAAATATAATGCCATTTGGTGGGGAAGGCTTCAATGTATGAATTATGGGGGACACAATTCAGTGCATAGCTAAGCTGAAGGCTCCTTTCAAACAGTCCAGGGGGGTTACTGAGCATCAGCTATCTGCTGACCCATGCTCTGGGTGTTTGGTACACAGAGGCTCACAAGCAGTGGCCTTTGCATTCACAGAGCTTGTTGTATAGGATTAGGCAGCCCTGATAAGGGATGATGGAGACAGAACGCAGTCTTGCTGGAGATGGGGACAGAATGCAGTCTTGCTTGCAGACTTGAGATGACATTTGAAACAAAAGAAGGGTGTTCAGCGGCTAGAAAATGGAGGGAGGACATTTCCAGGAGCGGGAAGGAAGGCTTGGAGGGTCCATTCTGAGACCCACAAGTCACATTAAATGGCGGGGAGCATAGTTTGAGGGGAGGAACCCTGGAGAGGAGGCTGGAGTGGTGAGGAAAGGCCACGGAAGGCCTCGTGGGTAGTGCTGAGCTATGGGGATTGATTCCATAGCAAAGACTCTCCCCTAAAACGTTTTCAGCAAAGCACAGTCTATTCAGTTCTGCATTATGGAAAGCCCTAAAATTCTCCGATTCAAGTGATCTCTGCTCTCCCTTGCCACTATGTCATTTGTGGCTAACCGATGTCAGCCAGTCAGTGATGGATCACACACTTACTAAATGCATTAATTCTTGGCTCCTTCTCTAACAGGGGCAGTAGTGTGTGTGTGTGTGTGTGTGTGTGTGTGTGTGCACGCGCATACACGCGTGTGTGCATGCTTGATCAGACCTGATTATAAATTGCCTCTGGACTCTGCAGTCCACTTCCCTTTGGCCTAGAGAGGAAGCATACATCATACTTGAATGTCTTAGTTCATTACAACAAACACCCAAATGGATAATTAGGCTATTAAATTTGTGGTAATAATTGCAATGGAAAGCCTCAGGGTCCTGAACTCCCTGCTAACGACTCACTCAAGTCTGTAGGTCCATATCCTGAGGAACAAAACTTCCCTGTTTCCGGAAGAGAGAATGAGTTTGGGTTTTGGAGAGCTGCACCTTACCATAATTTCACAGAAGTCTGTAGAATAGTTTGAAAGCAGAACAGAGCATCAACTGGGTTTTATTAGGTAATTATTAACAAATCTCTTTTTAATAACACAGATTTTAGCATCCTCTAAGAATTTTTTTAAGTTTTACTTATTTAGTCTATGGCCATATCACCCTGAACGCGCCTGATCTTGTCTGATCTCGGAAGCTAAGCAGGGCCGGGCCTGGTTAGTACTTGGATGGGAGGTTTTATTTATTTATTTGACAGAGAGACAGTGAGAGGGGGAACACAAGCAAGGGGAGTGGGAGAGGGAGAAGCAGGCTTCCCGCTGAGCAGGGAGCCCGAAGCGGTGTGGAGCTCAATCCCAGGACTCCGGGATCATGTCCTGAGAAAAAGGTAATGACTGAGCCACCAGGCACCCCAGAATTTCTTTTTAAATAGTCCCTTCCCTCTTGTAAATTCTGTGCTAGAAGAGGACAGGCATTAAATAGAGCAATCTGACACACAAATATGGATTTATCAATATATGTCACACAAATAATACAATTAAAAACAATATCTTTCCCCCCAGAAACCCTCTCCATAACACTAGTAGAAAAAAAAAATTCAGTGCTTTATTACTGAAAAAGCATTAAACCGGAATGTGATAGACAGCACAGGCAACCTGCTTGGAGAGGGCAAAGACAGAATGCAATTTCACCTTTTTATAAAGCCAAGCAGATACAACCCATTACATATGTGTTTTCAGGATAAATGGTAACAAGTCCTCAAGACGATTTATTATAGACCACTCACCCTAGATTTAGCGGGTTAATTGAGGGCGGCCATCTGTGTTAATTGAGTTCATGCACAGGAGAAATAAGCTTGCCTTATCTTCACGACAGAGGTGGTTCTGCAGCATGGAACAGGTACTGCTGAGGGGAGGCTCCCATGCTGCCACGGAAACTGGGAGACGGCGGGGCCGGGGGTCCCCTGGACAATTCTGTTTCAAAGAGATGGCTCCCGTCCTTGAGAAAGACATTCCTGCATCCTAAAGCTGTCAGGAGCCTTATATAGTTTCTAGAAGGATTTACACACATTTCAGACACAGAGAAAATGTACAATTGCAAGATTTCCACATGCTCTAAGAAAAGTGGAGTGGGGGGCTAGGTGCCGACCTGTTGAAACTCGACCTCGCAGCAATCACCGTCATACCAACCAGGGGAAGAGTTCACAGAGGACTCGCTGTGTGGGAACTTACGTGATGCCCACCATAGTTGTATAGGCAAGACTAGTCCACCCCCATTTTACCCGTGAGGAAACTAGGCCAGGTCATGTACCCAAGGTCACAGAGCCAGTAAGTAGTAAAATTGAAGCTCACACCTAGACAGTCTGTGTCCATTGTCCCCAGTCTGAAGCAGTGGGCCATCCTGTCTCCAGGAAAAGTAAATGTTTCTGTGATTTACTGTCAGTTAGTATATATACTATATATATACTATATATAGTATATATACATATATATACACATATATATATGTATATAGTATATATACTATATAGTATATATACGAGGTATTTCTGGAATGACATACTGTTATTTATACTATTGTGCATTTAAAACAAAAAACAAACAAACAACAAAAACCAACCTGCCAACATTTACTGAGCTCTTGCTATTTGCCAGGTTTGCCTGTTAAGTCATAAATGCCTTATAAGCATCATCTCGGTCACAATCTTCAGGACAGTCTTAGGAAGGGGGCACCCCCCATTTTTCAAAGGAAGTGTGAAGAAGTTCTCTAGTGTTACCCAACCAGTAAATGGTGGAATTAGAATTCAAAGCCAGAGAAAACGGCTTCAGAACACATACATTTAGGGGCGCCTGCGTGGCTCAGTGGGTTAAAGCCTCTGCTTTCAGCTCAGGTCATGGTCCCAGGGTGCTGGGATCGAGGTCCACTTCGGGCTCTCTGCTCAGCGTGGAGCCTGCTTTCCCCTCTCATCCCCCCACCCCCTGCCTGCCTCTTTACCTACTTGTGATCTCTGTCTGTCAAATAAATAATTAATATCTTAAAAAAAAAAAAAAGAACACATACATTTAGCAATAAGCTGTAGGCTTCCAAGAAAATCAGGAAATTTATATTATCCAGGAAGGCCAGTTGACTCTCAAGATAGTGTTTGGAGAAGAGAAGGCTTGTGAATTGGAGCTTGTTGAGAGAGAAAGAGAGGGAGAGAGAGAGAGAGCACTCTGCACAGGGAAATGATAGAAATCATCAGTCTTTCCTCGAACAGGAAGGCGAGGAAGCTCAGAAGGAGATGTGTGAAGCTGAATATTCAATATCAGCAGAGACAAATTTATTATTTCGAGAAGACAGCACATAGTTGGGTGGCATGATTTGCAATTCCGTGTGTGATAATACTCAATTTGGTTTTACTTTTATTTATATTTGTAAAGGATTGTCATGACCACATAGTGAGGTGTTAGTCATGAGCTAGTTCATAAAATGGAAAGGCAAAACAATCATGAAAAATTTCCGAAGAGCACAGAGAAGTCACTAAGCTGGGGCTGGCCCATTAAGATTGACACGGGATTTATTAGTTCTTGTGCAATGCACTAAGAATTGAGGATGCGGACGTCCTACCCTGCCGTGCGTATGTTTCTTGGGCTTCCTTAATAATAGCCTTTCAGGGGCCCCTGGGTGGCTCAGTGGGTTAAAGCCTCTGCCTTCGGCTCAGGTCATGATCCCAGGGTCCTGGGATCGAGCCCCACATCGGGATCTCTGCTCTGTGGAGAGCCTGCTTCCTCCTCTGTCTCTGCCTGCCTCTCTGCCTACTTGTGATCTCTGTCTGTCACATAAATAAATGAATAGAATCTTTGAAAAAAAATAATAGCCTTTCAACCTGTATGCAATATGGAATGGCTTCATGTTAAAACTGGACAGTGACTATTACTAGGATAGAGAAACCAGCACCTGTTTTCTTGCTTGCAATAGATCCTGCAGTATTTCTCAATGGGAGAAGAAGAGAAAGAAAAGAAATGTTCATGAATTAATAATCAAAATGCCTTCTCATGAATTACTTCCTAGAAAAGGTCATGTGAGAAAGTATTAAGCCTGATGTCAAAGTCCAGTTGTCTTCTGGACAGGACTAACACACAATTATCAGCACCTGATTCTTATACCACTTTCTGGCTCTTCTCAGTTAAGAAAATCTACAGGAGTAGCCAGAATAGTTTAGCAAATCTCCTCCAACTCTCTGCGTTAACATCAATATGTCAGATCGAAAAACAGGTAGGACATAGAAGAAGATAGGGAGAAAGGCAGAGAATATAAACTTTTTTTAAAAGTTTATACTTTTAGGGCCGCCTGGGTGGCTCAGTGGGTTGAAGCCTCTGCCTTCTGCTCAGGTCATGATCCCAGGGTCCTGGGATCGAGCCCCACGTTGGGCTCTCTGCTCAGCAGGGAGCCTGCTTCCTCCTCTCTCTCTCTCTGGCTGCCTCTCTGCCTACTTGTGATCTCTGTCTGTCAAATAAGTAAATAAACACATAAATAAAACTTTAAAAAAAAGTTTATACTTTATACTTTTATACAAAAAGTTTATACAAACCCAGTGTGGGGCTCCAACTCACAACCCCAAGTTCAAGAGCCACACGCCCTTTCAACTGAGCCAGCCAGGCACCCTGGTGTTTTGTTTTCTTTTGTTAAAGGAAAAGAAAAACTAGGGGAAGAAAGGAAGAAAATGTGGTAAGACTGTCTCAGGTGGTACATTTTTTATTTCTCAGATACCTCTTCATGTATTTATACTAAAAATTTATACTAATATATTTTTATTAGTAATTAAATTAAAGCCAAGAGTTAAAATCTCTAAAATCGCTATCTGTGGGCTGAGGGTAGGTGTCGCTCGCCCACCTCCGCTCCTTCATAGCCGTTTGGAAGGAATGGGGAGTCTCCAGAAATCCACACTGAGTTTGCAGGTCACTGAGTACCTCTACTGGTTGCTTGAGATTTGCTTGGTCAGGTTTTCCGTGGATGCCCATGCCTGATTTGGTTTTATTCAACAAACAACTTGTGAGCACTTGTGATCCACCAAGCACACATAAGCATACATTTAAGCTGGGAAGACAAAGGTGAAGAGGACACAGTGTCCAACTCAGGGAGGGCAGCCCAGCACCTTGGCGTCACCTGGGAGATAGACATGCAAATTCTCAGGCTTTACCTTGGACCTACTGAATCAACATCCACATTTTTTTTTTAAGATTTTATTTATTTATTTGACAGACAGATCACAAGTAGGCAGAGAGGGAAGCAGGCTCCCTGCTGAGCAGAGAGCCCGATGCGGGGCTTGATCCCAGCACCCTGAGATCATGACCTGAGCTGAAAGCAGAGGCTTAACCCACTGAGCCACCCAGGCGCCCCCAACATCCACATTTTTAACAAGATCACCAGGTGATTCTGAGACATATTGAAGTTTGAGGAGCACTGACCTGGTGGGTCATTGGCAGGGACAGGGAGATCCTTTATTTCTTAACTCCTCTGTTGTGTCAACCGAGAAAGAATTCCCTGAAAATTTAAGCTGAAATGTATTTATTTGGGCAGTTAGAATTGCAGTTAAGGAGACACAGACTCAGGTAGAAAACTTGACTCTTGTTCCAGGGAAGACAAAAGAAGGGGCAGCATTGTAAAGGCTAAAGGTCAGGAGTACAGTTCTTATTTAAGTCCTCTATATAAAACAGAGATTGAAAGTAGGTTAACCAGGGGGGACCTGGGTAGATCAGTGAGTTAAGTGTCTGCCTTTTGCTCAGGTCATGATCCCAGAATCCAGGGGTCGAGCCCCCCATCAGGCTCCCTGCTCAGCAGGGAATCTGCTTCTCCCTCTGCCTCTCCCTCTGGCTTGTGTTCTCACATGCTTTCTCTCTCTCAAATAAATAAAATCTTTTAAAAAGAAAAAAAAAGGTTAACTAGGATTGGTTGGGTTAATATGTAAATGAGGGAGGGAAACTCGTGGAATCATTGGTTCCTTTTGGAAAAATGCTAATGATTCAGGTGTCAGGGTGAGGCAGGAGTTAAGTCCCAGCTAAGGTCTTGCAGCTGGCAAAAAGTTCAAGGTTCCTGGGATGCAGACGTGCATAAATTCCTCCTCCCTTATGGCCTCCTGACCCCATTTTAAAAAGAGACTCTCTTAGCTAGACTTGTTTGCTGCATCTTGAAATTTCCATTTATAATTGGTTCAGCAAGTATTTACTGTCATAAATCAGGCCCTAAGTGCTGGTGAGCAAGACAGGAGGTCCTGAGAGCCTGGAGCTCACATTCTGATGCAGGGGAAGAATAGAAAACAAGAAAATATATGGGATAGTTAAAGATTGTGAGTAGTTCTATGAAACAAACTGTAAATACGGTAGAAAGAAATCAGAATGAACTATTGCAGAGTGGTAGAAGTCTTCAGGAGTAATTTCCATTTTCTATCTTGCTTTCTCTTCTTTTCTTTTTTTAAAGATTTCACTTATTTATTTGATAGAGAAAGCAAGAGAAGGAACACAAGCAGGGGGAGTGGGAGAGGGAGAAGCAGGATTCCTGCTGAGCAGGGAGCCCAACACGGGGCTTTATCCCAGGACCCTGGGATCATGACCTGAGCCAAAGGCTGACACTTAAGCCACCCAGGCGCCCCTTGCTTTCTCTTCTAAAAATGTAAAAAAAAAAAAAAAAAGTAAATAGTCACTGGTCATACCTGAAAAAAGTCAAAGATTGTAATACAGTAGATCCCCCCACCCTTATCTGCAGAAGTTATACTCCAAGACCCCTGTAGATGCCCGAAACCACAGACTGTACCGAACCCTCAAAATATATATATATTAGGTTTTTCCTAATCATGCGTAGCTGTGGTAAAGTCTAATTTATAAATTAGGCACAGTAAGAGATTAACAACAGTAATTAATAATAAAACAACAATTATAACATTACACTGTTATAAAAGTTCTGTGAATATGGTCTCTCTCCAATCTGTCCTGTATTCATCCTTCTTGTGACGAAGTGAGCTGATACAATGCCTATATGACAAGATGAAAAGACTTGAATGACGCAGCCCTTGTGACACAGAGTGAGGCTACAATTGACCTCCTGATCATATGAAACCACAGAAAGCGAAACCATGGATATAGGGGAACTACTATATTTTTTCCTTCTTTTCTTTCTCCCAACTCCCCATCCTTCTGCCTCAGGAGCGATTACTAACACTGCAGTTGCCACCAAGCAGGCAGTCACGTGCACTTACTCAGTCCCGAGTAAAAATTTGGATGCAAAGTACATTATAGCACCCAGAAAGAAGTACTGGTGTGGCCTTTCTGCTTATGGTAAGAAGACATTAAAGAATCTAGACAAACTGGTGACTGGGAGGTAGCTTCCTATCTGGCTGTCTTCCTATAGCACTGTGGTCAGCACTGGGGAGTGTGCTGGTGAGGGTTCTGAGTGGGACGGTGGCATGAAAGTGAAGATTTAGCCAATAAAGGTGAAGTATACCCTGGCTTTCATCAACCCACTGGTCAATTACACAACAAACAACTACAACAAATTCAGACCCTCTAATCACCTATAAAGCTAGTGGTAATGAAACTGCAGCCAAAATCAGTATTGGACTTTTTTTTCTTAATCCACCACCAGAGTATGTTGTAAGCATGCATTTCTTTTCTTTTTCTTTTTTTTTTTTTTAAGATTTTATTTATTTATTTATTTGACAAAAAGAGAGAGAGAATGAGCACAGGCAGGGGGAGGCAGAGGGGCAGAGGCAGAGGGAGAAGCAGACTCCCCGCTGAACAGGAAGCAGATGTGGGGCTCGACCCCTGAGATCATGACCTGAGCTGAAGGCAGACGCTTAACCAACTAAGCCACCCAGATGCCCCGAGCATACATTTATTTTCAACCCAGATCCAAACTTCCTGCAGTCAGAGGGACAAACTAATGATTACTCGTAGAGAGACTATGGATGTAATGGAAAATGGAAGTTGGGGTTTCAGGTGTTGCTTCTCTAGAAATTGTGTCAGGAAGGAAAAAAACAGAGATGGCAGTGCGTTCTCTGCCCTGGGAGCACTGTGCCACTGTCCAGCCACACTTGTCATTTACAGCATACATAACACAGCAAATCTAAACCACAGCCGGAGAGAGGACATTTGTCCACTGTTACAGTGATCTATGCTATGGTAGCAAACTATCCCAAAACTCTGTGGCTTAAAACTGTATCAAAGCTTTGTTGGAAAAACTCACACCCTTTAAGATTGCTACTGACAGGGGTGCCTGGGTGGCTCAGTGGGTTGAAGCCTCTGCCTTCAGCTCAGGTCATGATCCCAGGGTCCTGGGATCGAGCCCCACGTTGGGCTTTCTGCTTGGCAGGGAGCCTGCTTCCCCCCTCTCTCTGCCTGCCTCTCTGCCTACTTGTGATCTCTCTCTGTCAAATAAATAAATAATTTTTAAAAATCTTTAAAAAATAAAAAATAAAGATTGCTACTGACAACCACTTTTTTTTTAAGGATTTTATTTTTTATTTGATAGAGAAAGCAAGAGAGCACAAGCAGGGGGAACTGTAGAGGGAGAAGGAGAAACAGGCTCTCCACTGAGCAGGGAGCCAGACATGAAGCTTCATGCCAGTACCCTGGGATCATGACCTGAGCAGAAGGCAGAGGCTGAACCAACTGAGTCACCCAGGCGTCCCCTGACAACCACTTTTATTATATCCCACATTATATTGTGTGGATGAGGAATTCACATGGAGCAAGTCTTCTCTTCCATGTAGCATCAACTAGGGTCACTCGATGGCCTTCAGCAGGTGGCTGAATGGCATGGAGTGTCCAAGATGACTTACTCCTATGAAGAGAAGGCTGGAGAGCTGGATTCAGCTGGGCCTCCCCTACCCTCCATGTGCTACCAAGGCCTCACCCATGTGGTCACTCCAGCAGAGGAATCAGAAACTGTCCTCAAAAAATGTTCAAGATCACTAATGATCAGAGAAGGGCAAATCCAAACCACAGTGAGATGTCACCTCATACCCATTAGGATGGCTACTGTTACATTATAAAAATTCAACTGAGTACATCTTAAAGATTTGATTGGCTTTGTTAATCAATTCATGAGTCAGGCAATATCTCATCTAGCCAGTAGAGGGAAGTTCCAAAGGAGTACAGAAAAGAAAAATGTTTTTAAAGGTAGGGAGCAGAAAAAAGGAAATTACTAGCTAAGAATTCATTGTTTTAGGCACAGTCACCCTCCTGAGGGGAATGGCAAGGGTCTATTGGTTTAAGTTTCCTTCTGTGGACCTGGTAATTTGCATGTTGACTGATTAAAGGTTAAAACTGTGGTTAGGTTGGGGCTCCTGGCTGGCTCAATCAGTGGAACATGAGACTCTTGACCTTGGGGAGTGGGTTCAAGCCCCACCTTGGGTGTAGAGGTCACTTAAAAATAAAATCTATAATTTAAAAAATTGCAGGGGCACCTGGGTGGCTCAGTGGGTTAAGGCCTCTGCCTTCAGCTCAGGTCATGATCTCAAGGTCTTGGGATCGAGCCCCACATCAGGCTCTCTGTTCAGCAGGGAGCCTGCTTCCCTCTCTCTCTCTCTCTGCCTGCCCCTCTGCCTACTTGTGATCTCTGTCTGTCAAATAAATAAATAAAATCTTTTTTTAAAAATTGCAGTTAGGTTAAGGATAAAGTCTTGGTTTACTGAGGGGACCTGGGTAACTCGGTGGGTAAAGTGTCTGCCTTCAGCCAGGTTATGATCTCGGAGTTCTGGGATCGAGCCCCATGTCAGGCTCCCTGCTCAGCAAGGAGTCTGCTTCTCCCTCTCTCTCTACCCTCTCTCCCCACTTGTGTTCTCTCTCTCTCTCAAATAAATACATAAAATCTTTTTTTTTTTATTTTATTTCTTTATTTGACAGAGAGAGATCACAAGTAGGCAGAGAGGCAGGCAGAGAGAGGGGGGTAAGCAGGCTCCCCACTGAACAGAGAGCCCAATGCAGGGCTCGATCCCAGGACCCCAAGATCACAACCTGAGCCAAAGGCAGAGGCTTAACCCACTGAGCCACCCAGGTGCCCCACAATTGGTTACTTACAAGGGACCAGGTATATGTAACAATTTGTTTAGCCCTCATACCAACCTTGTAAGTTAGATACTATTGTTATCCTCAGCTCACAATGGAGAGACTGTAGCACAGGAGGTTTAAATAATTTAGCCAAGGTCACACAGCTAGTGAGCAAAGGCATGGAGTTGGTGCAATTCCTCCATCCATGGAGGGGCTCAATCCCATTTATTTATTTGACAGAGAGAGAGATCACAAGCAGGCAGAGAGGGGCAGGGGGAAGCAGGCTCCCCGCTGAGCAGAGAGCCAGATGTGGGGCTTGATCCCAGGATCCTGAGATCATGACCCGAGCTGAAGGCAGAGGCTTAAACCACTGAGCCACCCAAGTGCCCCTACATAAAATCCTTTTTTGAAAAATCTTGGTTTACTGACTTGGGGCCTTAACCTAACTGACATGATTTGGGGCCTGTAGTTTTATTTTTAACACTACTATCCCCCCAAAGAAACAGAAAATAAGTGTCAGAGAGACATGAGGAAATTGAAACCTTTATGCACATTGGTAGGGTTTTAAGATGGTGCAACAGTATGGGGGTTCCTCAAAGGATTAAAAATAGAACTACCATACGATCCAGCAATCCCACTTCTGGGTACAGATCCAAAAGAATTGAGAGCAGGGTCTTGAAAGGTATTTACATAACCATGTTTATTACACTATAACCAGAAACTGGGTTTGCCTCTTGGTGGGTGCTAAGCCAAAAGACACAACCACGTCAAAGAGTAGAAAAGGAAGGATTTCACTTGAGACAAGTAAGAACAGCAGGGATATTTCCCAAAGCAGCATCTCCCTGAACAACACTGGAGCAGTTTTAAGCTAAGCCTCACACATATTCATGGGCGGGCTGGGCCAAGGAGTGTTCTGTACGGACTTGGGGCAAAAGTCTTCGTAAGTTAACAATGTCCAGGTCCTAGCTAATAGAAGTCATGAGGCCGCCAAGGGTCCGCATCATTCAGTCTCTGATTCCAGTTAGCCCGGTGTTCAAGTGCTCAAACTAGCTTATATCCTGCAAAAACAACTCGAGAATGTGTGTGAGGTCAATTTTTCCTTTCGAAACAGCACTGAGAGTTCTACCACTGAACTCTCGTCTCTGATATGGTTAGGTTACCTCTGGACCTAGTCGTGGCTGTTTGTTTTTACATTCTTCTCTTCCCTTAAAATCATCAGTTAGTGAAGTCTCTTTTCCTACAGTTTTCACATAGCCCAGGAAGTTCTGCAAGATATGAGCTTGGGGGGCACCTGGGTGGCTCAGTAGGTTAGGCCTCTGCTTTCGGCTCGGGTCATGGTCTCAGGGTCCTGGAATTGAGCCCCGCATCGGGCTCTCTGCTTGGCAGGGAGCCTGCTTCCCCCTCTCTCTCTGCCTGCCTCTCTGCCTACTTGTAATCTCTGTCTGTCAAATAAATAAATAAAAATCTTAAAAAAAAAGATATGAGCTTGGGCAAGTAGTGCTGCTCAAGCATCGATCACAAAACACCTGGGTTCCTACAGTGACTTTTCTTATGTCAAGAAAACATCAGGGAGGAACACCTGGGGGGCTCGGTCAGTTAAGCTGCTGCCTTTGGCTCAGGTCGTGATCCCAAGGTCCTGGGATCCAGTCCCCCATAGGGCTTCTTGCTCGGCAGGGAGCCTGCTTCTCTCTCCTGCTTCTCTCTCCACCTCTGCCTGCTTGTGTACTCTCTCTCATTCTCATTATCTGACAAATAAATAAATAAATAAAATCTTAAAAGAAAAAAAAGAAAGAAAGAAAGAAAAGATCAGGGAGCAAGAATTCTGTCCCCTCAAAGGTCCTTCTAGCTGGACTAAATATCAAATTGCCATGTGACTGATTAACAGGAGAAAACCAAATTTAATAGGTATACACCGGGGGAATGCACAGAAACATGGAAATTCCAAAGACAGGCAAAATGGGGTGGAGATGTCTTTCTGGGGGTAGAGGCCCAGAACATCAGAGGAACGCATACAGGCTGATAAGAAGAGCAAATGTTTGGTAACTAGATGTTTGCCCTTCCATACGGATGGGTCACTCAGATAAAACTGATGTGTGTTAATAACTCTTACTCTGGAAAAGACCCCCAATTTAGATTCTTCTCGGTGGTTAAGGGAGGTTTCTCTTGAGCCCTCATAGTCACAGGAAGACAGATACCCTCTGACCCCACTCCCAGGAGCCATTTCAAGTTGTCCAACTGGTAGACACAGAAGGAATGGCAGGTCCTGAGGAATGGGGGAAGGGAGAAGAGAGGAGTGTTGTTTCAGGGATATGGAGTTTTAGATTTGCAAGATGGCAAAGTTCTGGAGATTTCCCTTACAACAATGTGAATATCGTAAACACTCCTGAACTCTGTAATACCTCAAAGTGATGGTTAGATGGTGAATTTCATTTTATTTTATGTGTTTTTCTGCCACCACCACAACAAAAATAAACTGCCAGTCCTCTTTTTTTCTTTTCCTTTTTTAAACTATTTGTTTATTTTAGAGACAGAGAGAGAGCTGGGGGGGGGGGCGGACAGAGGGAGAGAATCTCAGATGTCCCGCTGAGCGGAGAGTTGGACGCTCTTGGGGTTCGATCTCACAACCGAAGGGATCATGGCCTGAGCTGAAATCACCTGTGGAAGGCTCAAAGGACTGAGCAGTCCAGACGCCCCTGCCAGTTCTCTTAAAGTCCAGATTCAAAGGGAGGGGAACGGAGTCCCCCCTTCCCTTCATGCCCCCCTAACCCCCAAAAAGAAGAATGCTAAAGAATCTGCAGTCACCTTTACTGTGCTATGCCCACTGCAGGGCACATCCGTCTAGAGCACCTGGGGACACAGAGAGAGAGGCTTTATTTCCACCCGCCTGTTTCAGCCTCGCGGAGAGGAAGGATGTCGGGAGGCCCCAGGAGAGGTGGGTGTGTTTTGAAACAATGGAGTGGGAAGAAATGGCCAAGCTTGCACAGCCAATGAGAGAAAATGGACTGGAACGCCTCCCTTCCTCATTTTCCCAGCAAAGATTCAGCGAGCCACTCTGCTGGAAGCCTGACCGCTCCCACCCCAAGCGTTTTCCTCCCTCAGATGCCTGCCCCCTCCCCCAGCTATCCCGACGATGGAGGGCTGCGGGCCCTAGTTGAATGGGTTGATAGGAACAAGGAGCAGAAGCGGACCACAGGAGACCTTGCAAAGTCCGCAAACACAGGGAAAATTCAGCCACGCAGCATTTAGATAGTGTGGACAATGTGGACATTATAAACGCCGCTCTCCCGATTAGCGACTCAAAGGACAGCTTCGCGAAGGCTTTGCAAAGGGCCCTTTAGAAACGGAACACGGGCGACTCAGAGCCCCGTGACGTGTTACAAGGACAAACCCGACTGAACAAAGATCCAAAGCAGTGTTGAATGACTTATTTATTCAGTCCTGCTCTGTGCGGACCTGGGAGAATATGACATCTTTTAAATTGCCTCCCCTGAGCTATGCAATAGCCATGGTGCATGGGAAATGTGAGCAAAAGTTCCGAAAAGAAACCATATTTTAGTAAGCGGACATCACAGTGTGACCGAAGAGGGCTTCCCCGCCATTCTGCAGACCGCCCGGGTGGCCGGGTCCCTGGCCTGAAGAAATGACGGCCACAGCCAGAGAGGAAAACCAGGCCTTTTAAGCTCTTCCACCACTGGCTTCCCAAATCTGTGTGCAGGCCCACCCTTCCCAAGCCTCAGGTGGGAGATTTCTCACTACCTCTGCTATTTAAGCCATCCTAGGGGCATTCTTATTTTGCTGCTCCCGGCAAAGTGTTTTCCTGATATTGTGCGGGGAGTGTTTGTGTTCCAATCACCACCAGCAGGAGCAGGCTGGTTATTTCCAGCCTTGCAGTCTGCAGGATTCTCAAATACCCTGGGACTCCTGTTGAATGGTGGCATCCTGAGCTAGGAAGAAAAAAATATGGTGCTTGCAATGTCCAAGGAACTGAGACTCCAAGCAGAGATATTCCCAAGGAGCCCTCGCTGGAGAATGAGTACTTCCTTCAGTCTTGGACCCTAGGAGCCTCCCTGGCCCCACCCAAGTCCAGCCTGGCTCTCTGGCTCCTCTCATATCCCATTCACTCCATGGCTCCCCACCTGGCCTTGACACTGCAGGTGGGGAGTGCAGTTCCCAGGCTCACCAAGTCAACAAAGAAGAGACTTGGAAGAGGGAAGCGTTGAATAATCAACGGTGAGGTCAGTGAGGAATCCAGTGAGGATCTGGTCACATGGAGGGAATGAGTGATCCAAGATGGCAGCAGATCCAAGAAGGATTGGTGGCGACTGACCCACCTTGGGCAGCTGCTAACTGGGTTAGACCCCCAATGGTGGAGTGTGAACAGGAACCTTGTGAGATTGGCCCCAGATGTTCTCTTCCTACAAGAAGGCTCAGGATCTTTCCAGGGAGATGCCCCCCACCCCTACAGAAAGCTTCCTTCTCCTCCTCAGGCTTGGGCGTCAGTGCTGGGGGGTGGAGGGGGCTGATCAAAAGCCCTTCCACCCCTGTGTGCTCTCCTCCCAGCCCACTGTGATGTCATAAAGCCAAATCAGGCAGCTAAGAGCCAGGGAAAAAGAGAGTGGGAGTTTCAGGTTCCTGGATGCCAACCAATGGTTCACACCAAAGCATGCTTTTCTATCATGAAACCGGGGTGTATTTATTTGTGGATGTCTAGAAAATGAGGGCTACCTTCTTGCCTCCCTCTTCCCCTGCATCACCCACATAGGGTGTGGCACTTCCACATGCTGCCTTCTCTTCCCGTGTGTATACCCACCTTTTCAAAACCCATTCCCCTCTTCTTCATGTATTTATAACCTGCACCCACTCCTCCCTCTCCCCCACCCCAGCTAACACCTTTCATGGATCTTACTGGAAAACCCGGACATTTCGCTCTGTGCATTTGAAATAGAAAAATATTCGGAGGGAAGAATGTTAGAGCAGTGAAATCGTGGACACACAAACTTGACTTTGGATTCCATCTAGCAAGACCAGCTCCTGGCAGCAGAGCAGAGAGCACTCAAGGTTCAGAAGCACCTATAGCTACATGTAAAACCCATGGGTGGCCTTTGTTGCTTTTAATAATATCTGAAGAAAGCATTCCCTTCCATAGGGCTTCTACCAGCATGATGCAATCTTAGAGAATCATTACAGATTAATCATCATTAGGACAAGATCCTATTTCAATTATCCCCTGTGTCGTCTGGGTACATCAAAGCAACTGAGTTCTCTTGCTGAGAGAAGTTCATTGGAACCATAATGTGCATAAGATATCTTAAAGTGTTTTAAAGTGTACCAGAAAACAACAAGGGGATAAGTGCTCGAAACAACAGAATCTTCCAAAGGTTTCTCTAGCCCTCCTTCAGAAACCATAATCTTATCTTGTGATGTGGCACGAGGACTGTAACTGAATAATGGACTGATTGTTTTATTGTCATATTTGTTTCTAAGTACTCTGTGATAAAAACCCAGCAGGCTGTTTCCTTTCAGCCCAAATTTGGCCTGCTAGATGCATTTACCCATCTTCACAATATATGAGGGACCCTTAAGCCCTTATTAGCAGTGCCAAAGTATATGGAGATCGTCCGGAGAAAGTAATCAATCGTACTATTTGTAGTTGTCATAGCAGTATAGGAAGAGTCCCTAATAGTGTTCTGGACAAAAGGAAAAGCAGCTTACCCCCTGAGAATTTGTCCTAAAGAAAGAAGTTGAAAGAACAAACAGCTTTCTATGCAAAGATACTTTTCTTGATAACAAAAAAGGGAGGGGGGGAACCTACCTACCACCTGCCAATGGTCAAATAGTTGAGAATGGGATACTGTGCATGGAATGAAAGGAATGAGATTGGAATGGAATATTCTGCAGCTCTTAGAAGCTGATGTTGGTGGGGCATCTCGCTGGCTCAGCTGATAGAGCATGCAACGCTTGATCTTGAGGTTGTGAGTTCGAGCCTCATGTTGGGTGTAGAAATTACTTCAAAATAAAAAATCATCAATAAAAAGAGAAGGAAATTGATGCTGATGATGCAGAGTGAAAATGCAGAAAATTGTTTTTAAGATGTTAAAAATGTCAGCTATACTGTGATTCCAATTGTATAAAATAAAGGGCACATATGGATACGGATCGGAAAGATACCTGGGAAGAAAGCAGTGTTTCCTTTGCAGCTATTACAATGTTGATTGCATAATAACACCTGGAGAGAAAAGGAAAAATGCTCAAGTGAGACATTTTCTGTGCCAGGCAGAAAAATTGTTGATGCTTGGGATCATTTCACATTCTTCCTTGCTCCTTCAAAGCAGCCTGTAATCTTCACCCAGATTTGGGCAACACACATTTCTGGGTGATGGGGGACCCCCTTGCCAGAAGACTGTGTGCCGTTTAGTTATGGAACAGGTGCCTCAAACTTTTCAGGCTTCTTTAAAACAAATCTAAAGTGCATTCGAACCATTTCCTGTTGTGGTTTTTCTGTGACAGTTGTGCACAGAAATCTTGCTGACAGAAAATGATGCATTTTTTTCTTTCTCTCTTTCTCTTTCTCCTCCCCCCACCCTGCAGTTCTGCTAAGCCAATATTCTCTAGAATGAGCACAAAACAAATCAAATAACAGCTAAACAAATCGAATAAGAGCTTTTGTACATCAACATCAAGAAGGAAGATTGCGAGAAATCAGAGTACAGAGACAGATCTGGACAAGAGTGAACCATCTACTTGTCAAGGCACCTTCTAAATCTGGACCGGCAGAGATGGCAGTGATTTTCTGGAAGGAGATATGATAATGCATTAAACACCAGCTCATGGGAAGCTCTCATCGAATAAGATCAGATCACATTCATGAGAAGTCACATTCAGGAAATATTTTAAGAGAAAGGAATATAAATGTGCTAGAATTAACATGTAAAATATATATGTACTGAGGTTTGTAAACTGTCCTTTTTTAATCAAACCCAAAACAAAAAGCTTTAATCTTTCAGCCTTCTTTTAAAAAAAGGCAGTCAATCTGAAATTATTCCTATCTCAATAGCCAAGAGTCTGATCAAGCGTCATTTACAGAGGAAGGCAGCTTAGGAAAACGCCTCAGCGTATTTTCACAGGAGCCCTGACCTTTGGTTCCCCATCTCTGCCGTGCGTTTATTTCACTGTGTAATTAGTAAAACCACTCAGTTCAGAGATGTAACACTTCAAACTTTTTACAGAGTCTGTGTTCAGCTTAATCTGTCTGTACAAGTTATTACTGAGAAAGTGTTTCTGACATATACGAGAACTCCATCAAGCTGTATATTACAGGAAGTACATCTTTACATCATAGGTCCCTGAGCAACCTAGCTATCCCTATCTTTCAGGAAACAGCATCAGGGAACTCTGAAAAATATAGAAAGCTCATTTTCACCTTGGATGCTCACATGTAATATATAGGCTGCTATCAAATAAACACTTTTTTTCTAATTCTCCCTAGTAAATGCATAAGAATTTAATATACTTTATAATAGGCATCTAAAAGCTCTCCTTTTTTTTCTCTATTTCTTTGCTGTACTTGTCATCAGAAATCCATAGCCTTTCTTTCCCTTACTAACAGGTACTCATTTTTGTTTAAAAAAAAAATTCGTTCCATTAAGCCTATTTCTAAATGATAGTGAGTGGTACTAACAAAATAAATAATAATTTAATAGCCTTAGAAATAAATGAATATATACTTATACAGGTCAAGAAACTTGGTAGGAGTAAGCTGCCTGTTTGTTTACTAATGTTGGTTTCAAGAATACTCAGATTTCTTTGAGTTGGTTGATATTTGGAAGTAGTTAGTTCCAACTGGTCAGTTGTCTTCAACAATCTTTTGCTCCCAGGCTTCCCCCCACCATCACCCTCATCACATATCTCGCCGATATGCAGAAAAATACGTAATACTGTAGTAGCCAACTTCTTGAGAATGGGCATAAGCTAAAACGTACATGCCAGAGGGGTAATCAGTGTGAGCCAAACCATGCTCTATACCCAAGCAGAAAACATGAACACGTAGAATGCCTTCATTTTTAGACTCAAAATTACAATCGAATTAGCATACATCCCTGGAACGCCAGAGGGAGGATAAGACAAGAAGGGATACAGATAGGAGCTGATTTCTTGTTCCCTGTCTCTCTACAGACAACACTCCCATTTTTGCCAAATGTTTCTGGTACTAGCTATCTTTTCACCCTAAACGAGATTATGGTTTAAATGGCTAAGAATATATTACAGGTATTCTCAAATGAGTGAACCCCAAATCACAAAGATGTGGGTTTTCTAAAGAACCAGATTAAGGAAATACTTATTATCTCTAAAGGATTAGCCATTCTGCGAGTTACCTGTTACAGTAAATATTAGCTCTCCCCCTGCATTCCAAACACCCTCCTTATGAAACTTAATTACACACAACTTTTCAAGAATTCATCTTTTATTTAAAGGGAGGTACCTCTCTATCTACAAGAAAATTAGAAAGTGGTGATTTTCTCTAATCCGTGTAAATTACAGATTCCACTGGGAGCTCTCCATCACCGATAGTGATGTTTATGAAAACGAAAAAGTGCTTCCTATCCACATGCAAATGTTTTGTAAAATTTTTTTCCATAGACCTAAGTGTAATTTAGCATACCACAGTGCTCTGAGGAGGGTCATTGATGATGTACCATTTGTACATAGGTAATTCACCGTAAATCACTAAGTGTTAAGAATTATGTTTTTATCTTTAAAAAAAAAAATGTGACTCCCTTTCTCATTCTGTTCTGTTGTATTGCGTCCAAAAAGTTGTGTGTAATTTTTTTAAGGTCCAGGAAATGTAAAGAAATTTGTTGGAATATCTGAATTTCTGTAAAAAATAAAAATAAAAATAAGATTTTGTTATTTAAAAGAGAGCTTGGTGATGTGACACACACATTCAGCACATTCAGTGCCTTCATCCGGTGGGTCAGTGACAACACCATGATTTGACCAAAATAGCTATAATTCAGAAAAGCTCCTTTGTGAGGAGCCCCTGGGTGGTTCAGTCGGTGAAGCGTCCAACTCTTGATTTCAGCTCAGGTTGTGATCTCGGGGCCGAGAGATCCAGCCCTGCGTGGGGCTCCATGCTGAGTGTGGAAACTGCTTGAGATCCTCTCCCTCTGACCCTCCCCCCGCAACTTGCGTGTGCACACACGCGTGCACATGCTCTCTCTTCTAACAGCAAGAAAACAAATTAAAAAGAAAGAAAATCTCCTTTCTGTCAGATTCCATAATGTTCACTAACACCAGACATTTATTAGGTACGCAGGACCCTCATTTAGAAGGCATGATTAACATCCCAGACCTGGGGCGCCTGGGTGGCTCAGTCGTTAAGCATCTGCCTTCTGCTCCAGTCATGATCCCAGTGTCCTGGAATCAAGACCCGCATCAGGATCTCTGCTCATCGGGAAGCCTGCTTCTCCCTCTCCCACTCCCCCTGCTTGTGTTCCCTCTCTCGCTGTCTCTCTCTCTCTCTGTCAAATAAATAAATAAAATCTTTTTTAAAAATCCCCAAACCTCTTCTAGCCGGTATAGACATACCTCAAACTGAATGTTCATATACTTAGCAGAATGAAATCAGCAAGTAAACAGCCAGACTGCTCAAGTCAAACTTGACCTGAAATACTCAATTAATTGTTCAACATCCACTTGGCAAACTGAAAAGAGCCACCGGCTCCTCGGCCATGAGCATTCACAACCATTCATGTTGGGTGTGTGCTGTCTGGGTGGGTTCCAGTGCCCCCTCTGTCACTTACTATAGGATTCTGAACACCTCTCAGCCTCAGTGTCCTTAGCTATAAAATGGACACAAGTGATAATACCTGGCCCCACAGTGTTGTCAGGATATACATTAAGTTGGAGCATTGTTATGCCTCACTGGTCAGAGATATTCAATGAATGTTAATTCCTTACCCTCTTCTATATTCAAGACCTAGAAGAAAAGAAACACAAAACACAGTTTCTGCTTTCAAAATCCTGAGGATAATTAGAGTGGCATCAGCAGGGATTGAAAAATCAGATGCCTAGAGCGGCCAGGTAGATATGCGAATTAACACAGCAGAACGAGATGGGGTAGGGAGTAATGGAGCACTGTGGAGCACTAGGAAGCCCAGGTCCCGTCTAAAAAGAATAAATAGCTAATATTCAGTTCTCATCATTCAATAAACATGTACTGAGTCCCTCCTGTGTGCCAGGAACTGTTCTAAATCCTGAGAAGATGGTGGTAAACCAGACAAGCAAGGTCCCGGCTCTTAGAGGTCTTAGGTTCTAGTGGAAAAGAGACCATTGGCAGGGAAATGTCAGCTAAGAATAGGTGCCCTTGAGACAATGAGAACATGATGATGTGAGGGAGACATGGAGAGGCTGATCGAGGAAGGCAGCTGTGAAAAGGTGGCATTTAAAGTGAGATGGAGGGGTGGCACCTGGGTGGCACTGTCGGTTGAGTGGCCAACTCTTGATTTCAGCTCAGGTCACAATCTCAGGGTCATGGGGTCGAGCCCTGCGCTGGGTGTGGAGTCCTCATGGGATTTTCTCCCTCTTTCTCTGCCCCTCCCCCAGCTCCCTAAATAAATAAATAAATAAATAAACACAATCTTCAAAAAAATAAAAATAAAAATAAGGTGAGATCGGAAGAAAGCGGGGTCCCATGCCACACAGGGGGAGCCACATGTCAGAGGCTCTAAAGTAGGAATAAGGTCACTGAGCTTGAGACGCAGTCAGGCGGCAGCCTGACTGGAGCTGAACCAGGAATGAGGTAGGCCGGGATGGTTGGTGCTGTTGTTAGGGGTGAGGCAAAGCTGTGGAAAGCGATGCAAGCTACTTTATGATTTTAAAGCTTACTCTCGGCTTCTGCATCTAGCAGTATACACTAGATGCTCTAAGAAGCCTTCTTTACATAATACTCCCAGGTCTTGGATAAATGACAATGAGCTTATTTTTAATACACAGCTTAGCCTGCAAGAAAGTAAGAGAAATCCCAAAGGCATTACAAAAAGAAGAGTAAACTGAAAACTGAGCATGAAGTGTAAGCCAGTGCAGAAACTGGGACTGCCTGAAGGCAAATGCATACATCAGAGTGGGAAGTGCGAGGCTGAGCCTTGGGCCACTGGAAGTGGATGAGCTCAACTTGAGAGTCCCGCCTGAAAGCAGAGCACTTGAAAAAGGTTGCCTCCTCCGGACCATTGCAGCATGGGAAAGATGTTCATGCTAGCAAACAAAAGAAGTCTTGTCAAAAATTCCATCTTCTCATTAGCTCTAGATGGATTTGCTGTGGGAAACGGGGTAGAAAGAAAAAGAAGAATAGTTACCCTCGGAAATGTTTAACCCATGGATAGGCACCCCCCCCCCAACCTGGAATTCAATCTTACACTCTTCCTATGCTCAAAGAAACTTCAAACCAAGAAATTAAAGAATTTGCCAGAACCCTGGTAGCTGGCAAATTCAAACATACACCGTTTTGGAAGGAAAGCATCTTTGTAACGTAGATCTCACCAATTCAGCTCAACAAAGTATGTGTTCACAATTTGTAAGTTACTACACATATGAATAAACCACAAGAGAGAATCAGCAGAAATCATGAACGACAGACTTACTGCCTCATAGATTTTAGATATTGCAGTTACCAGACCTGGTATATAAAATAATCATGTCTTATATGTAAAAGAAATAAAGATGGTATCTACTTGAAAAATATAAAGAAGCCAGTAGATATAATCAGTTAGACTTGAAGAGAAACAAAAAAATTCTTAGAATTGAAAAATACCATCATTGAAACTTAAAATATGGTGTATCATTTAAATATAAATTAGGTATAACAAAAGAGAGAACTTGTCAACTAGAGGACAGATCTAAAGAAACTACCCAGAATGTAATACAGAAAGCCAAGATTGGAATATGAAAAGTGGTTCAGCAACAGAGAAGATATATATGTCTAATCAGAAGATACATATGTTTAATTCTAGTAGGAGAACTAGAATAAAGGAAAGACAATATTTGAGTAGAAATTGACTGAAATGTTTCCATAAATGATGAGAGGTATAAATCCACACATAGGAAGCACAATAGTCATCACTCAAGATAAATAAAAAGTAAATTCAAACATGACAATAAAGTGTAGACCGAAGAAAGAGGAAGGACCATGAAAATAATCGAAGAGAAATGGCATACCACCTACAAAAGAATCATTTCTAAACTGATCATAAATTCCAGAGACATGGGGCGCCTGGGTGGCTCAGTGGGTTAAAGCCTCTGCCTTCGGCTCAGGTCATGATCTTAGGGTCCTAGGATCGAGCCCGGCATCGGGCTCTCTGCTCAGCGGGTAGCCTGCTTCCCCTTCTCTCTCTGCCTGCCTCTCTGCCTACTTGTGATCTCTCTGTCAAATAAATTTTAAAAATCTTTAAAAAATTCCAGAGACATTAGCATATATATCCAAAGTGCCAAAATAAAACAACTCTGTCTAAAATCGTGTTTCAGCAAAAGTTGTCAAAGACCAAAAATGAAATATGTCATCTTGAGATGAACAAAGCTAAGGGGATTACCAGCAATAAAGGCACACAGAAGGAATTTCTGAAAATGAACTGAGAAGTAAGGCTCGAGATGCAAAGAAGAGTAGAGAATTTGGTACGTAGGTAGGAATATCTAAACAAGCATTGTACAAAATAATAATAAAACATCTAATTTACAGAATTTTAAAAAATGACAACTGAAATACTGGATAACAATACCATGTCAGTTGAGATGAGATGACCAGAGTTTAAGGCATTTATGTTAATTGGAAAGAGAGTTAAGATACAGATTAATAAGACTCATAACTAGCAATTGTTTTTTTTTTTTTTTAAGATCTTTACTTATTTATTTGACAGAGAGAGATCACAAGTAGGCAGAGAGGCAGGCAGGTGGGGGGGGGAGCAGACTCCCCACTGAGCAGAGAGCCCGATGCGGGGCTTGATCCCAGGACCCTGAGATCACGACCTGAGCAGAAGGCAGAGGCTTAACCCACTGAGCCACCCAGGCACCCCACAATTGGTTATTTACAAGGGGCCAGGTATATGTAACAATTCATTTAGCCCTCATACCAACCTTGTAAGTTAGATACTGTTGTTCTCCTCAGCTCACAGATGGAGAGACTGTGGCACAGAAGGTTTAAATAATTTAGCCAAGGTCACACAGCTAGTGAGCAAAGGCATGGAGTTGGTGCAATTCCTCCATCCATCCTTTGGAACATATGAAGCTCACGTTCGGTGGCAGCCGGGGACCCGAGGCCCAGCCCAGGCCGATAGGGTGGTAGCCGATGGCCTGACCACTGCCGCTGCAGGATTTGTGGCCACTGTGTTTTGCCTGCCACAAACCAGATGGAGCCCCAAGTAAAACAAGTTTTTCAGTCTCCCAAAATCTGCCTTCCTCGGTGGCTATCGTGTGTGTGGGGGGAGTGGGCAGGGGTTGAACCCAAAATGACAAAACAAGGAGCAGCGTTATTACAAGGCAGAAATCCTCCTGCCGAGAAAGGGAAAATAAGAGCTGCTCATCAATGAACTATGCTTTTAAATCACCCAGACAAGGGAGGATCTTCTTATACGGCAGCCAAAATGCATAAAGCTAAAGATTTATTAGAAGGTCAAGCTAAAAAATGAAGTAAGTGTGTGATGAATTCTGTTCTTGTTGGTTTATGCATACAAGTGGCAACTTCTTAAAATAAAATGCCTCAAAGCTACAAAAGAAAAGTGTAAGAAAAGGAGAAAAAAATAAAAAGTACAATGTAAGGGGCACGCCTAGGTAGCTCAGTGGGTTAAAGCCTCTGCCTTTGGCCCGGGTCATGATCTCAGGGTCCTGGGATCGAGTCCCAAATCAGGCTCACTGCTCGGCAGGGAGCCTGCTTCCTCCTCCCTCTCTCTTCCTGCCTCTCTGCCTACTTGTGATCTCTGTCTGTCAAATAAATAAATAAATAAATCTTTAAAAAAAAAAAAGACACGATGAAAGATAGAAGAAATAAAACCAAATCAGACAAAAAAATAAATAAATGTAGGTTAAGCCTGTCAGTTAAAAGAAATTGTGACATTGGATTTTTAAAAACCCATCAGTATGCAGCTTATTCATACAGGGGCCCCTAGGTGGCTCAGTGGGTTAAGCAGTCCGACTCTTGATTTCAGCTCAGGTCAGGATCTCAGGGTCCTGGGATGGAGCCCGGAGTCAGGCTGTGCACTCAGCAGGGGTCAGCTTGAGGGTTCGCTCTCTCTCCCTCACCCTCTGCCCCTCCTCCCATGACTGCATGTGCTCTCTCTCTCTCAAATGAATAAATAAATCTTTTTTAAAAAGAGAGACATATAAAACATGACACAGAAAAAATGAAAATAAAAGGATAGAAAAATATATAGTAGGCAAATACTAACCAAAAGAAAGCTATATTAACAGCAAACCAAAAAATAAAGAATGAAAAATATTTTCAACAATCAAAATAATCCCTACATAATAGTGAGAGTCTCAACTCTCCCACAAAATAGTAGCTAAACTTATGTGCATTTAATAATAGCTTCAAAATGTGTATAGCAGAAATGAAAGAATTACAAGGAGAAATAGACAAATCCGTTATCATAATGAGAGATTTTAACACATTTTTTGCAAATTATTAGTAGATACTTGGAAAATAATAAAACTGTTACATAGCAAATCTTGTTTTAATATCACTTCTATTAAACTCCATGTACCTTTCATGTTATACCTCAATTTTCTTTAAATGTTAGTCACCCACAAAGAAAACAACTATCAGATTTTCAGTGAACTGATTATTTAAAGCTAGTGCATAATTATCCAGAGAGCAGAAAGAAACAATGCTCCCACAACTCATCTTGAGGGTAGTTTGAAAACAGAAAGCTCTAGGCCAATCTGTGTCCTAATACAAACATCATAATGGAATATTTTTTTAAGATTTTTTTTAAATTTATTTATTAGAGAGAGAGCTCAGGCAGACAGAGTGGTAGACAGAGGCAGAGGGAGAAGAGAGGAGGGGCCGAGCAAGGAGCCCGATGTGGAACTCGATCCCAGGACACTGGGATCATGACCTGAGCCGAAGGCAGCCGCTTCACCAACTGAGCCACCCAGGCGTCCCCATAATGGAATATTTTTAGGCAAGTCACTACATTAAGAGGCTAAAAGATAAAAACCATATGGTTGCCTGAAAAATGCAAAAAAAATCATTTGGTGCACCTTAAAATCATCCACAGTAGCAGGAATTTTTATAAAACTAAGAATAAAGACAACTTTCCTAAGAAACCATTTCTACCAAACAATATACTTGTACATATAATTGTGACATGCTAAAAGTAGTCCCTTCAAAATAAAGGACGAGACACATAATCCCACCACCAGGATATCTATCGAAATCATAATAATAAAGCCAACACAGAAAAACAAGAGAAAGATATAAAAAGGTGTAAGAATTTGAAGAGGAAAAACCGTCACCATTTTATGATCATAATTGCTCTCATATTAAACCAATAAGAACAGATACTACATTTTATGTTTTTTAAGATTTTATTTATTTATTTGGCAGACAGAGATCACAAGTAGACAGAGAGGCAAGCAGAGAGAGAGGGAGGAAGCAGGCTCCCCGCTGAGCAGAGAGCCCGATGTGGGGCTCCATCCCAGGACCCTAGGATCATGACCTGAGCCGAAGGCAGAGGCTTTAACCCACTGAGCCACCCAGGTGCCCCAACTACACTTGATTCTTAGCCAAAGGCCAAAAAGCAATATATAATTGCCCTCATAAAAAACAAGCAAACCAAAACGACAGATAAAAATTATTAGAATCAGGGCACCCAGGTCGCTCAGTGGGTAAGCGTCTGCCTTTGGCTAAGGTCATAATCTCAGGGTTCTGGGATTGAGCCCCGCATCAGGTTCCCTGCTTCATGGGAAGTCTGTAATCCCGCTCCTACTCCCCCTGCTTGTGTTCCTTCTCTTGCTGTGTCTTTCTCTAATAAATTAAGTCTTTAAAAAATTATTAGAATCTATATGAAATTAACAAGATGGTTAGATTTAAGATCAATGTATTAAAGTTGCATTTCTCTAGCACAGCAGCGAGTGATTAAAAAACTATTTCTTGGGCGCCTGGGTGGCTCAGTGGGTTAAGCCTCTGCCTTCGGCTCAGGTCATGATCCCGGGGTCCTGGGATCGAGTTCCGCATCAGGGTCTCTGCTCAGCAGGGAGCCTGCTTCCCCCCCTCTCTCTGCCTGCCTCTCTGCCTATTTGTGAGCTCTCTCTGTCAAATAAATGAATAAAATCTTTAAATTAAAAAAAAAAGAAATACTTGAAAGATCTTTAAAAATGTAGAAATATACTATATGTACTGATAAGAAAATTCAATAGGATTAAAATCAGATTCTCCTGAAATTGTACAATCAATGAAATGCCCACCAAAATTTCATCAGAGCTTTCTGAGGAGCTTGACTGGCTGATTCTAAATTTTTGTGAATACACATGGCCCCTGGCTGGATTAGTCAGTAGAGCATGAATGAGACTCTTAATCTCAGCCTGGTGAGTTCAAGCCCCACACTGGGCATGGTATATATATATACACATATATGTGTATATATATGTATATATATATATATATATATATATATATATATCAAGATGTGACAAAGAGCCACGATGGTCCTAAAAAAGAATGAGGTGGAAAGACTTGCTCAATCAAATATTGATTTATTATAAAACTAAAATAATTGAGAGGTGTCTGGGTGGCTCAGTCGGTTAAGCCTCTCCCTTCTGCTCAGGTCATGATCCCGGGGTCATGGGATCGAGCCCCACATTGGGCTCCCTGCTCAGCAATAGTCTAATCTATTGATTAGACTGAAATAAAAGACTTCTTTCAACAAACTATTCCATAAAGAAAACTAAAAGCCAAAAATTAGGAGAAGATGTTTATTAAATATGTTACTGATAAAGGTTAACAATACAGCATATATAGAGAACTCTTAAAAATCAGTTTCCTGGGGCACCTCGGTGGTTCTATCTGTTAAGCGGCTGACTCTTGATTTCAGCTCAGGTTATGATCTCAGGGTCCTGGGATCGGCCTCCACATCTGGGTGGGCTCTGCGCTCAGCAGGAAGTCTGCTTCAGGATTCTCTCTCTCCCTCTGCCCCTTCCCCCACTTGCTCTCTCTGTCGCTAAAAGAAATAAGTTTTTTTTTTAATCAACTTCCTAAAAGTAAAAAAAAGGAAAAACAAGCAAAAGATATGTACAGGAATTTAACAAAAAAAAGAAAACATAGGGGGTGCCTGGCTGGCTCAATCAGAAAAGCGGACGAATCTTGATCCTAGGTTGGGAGTTTGAGCCCGGCACTGGGTGTAGAGATTACTTAAAAATAAAATCTTTAAACACACACACACACAAATGGCAAACAAATTACAAGATATTCAACTAGTAATCAACAAATGCAAATTAGGGGCACCTGGGTGGCTCAGTTGTTAAGAGTCTGCCTTCAGCTCAGGTCATGAACCTAGGGTCCTGGGATCTAGTCTCACACTGGGCTCCCTGCACAGTGGGGAGCCTGCTTCTTCCTCTCTCACTCCCCCTGCTTGTGTTTCCTCTCTCACTGTGTCTCTCTCTGTCAAGTAAATAAATAAGATTGTTTTTTAAATGCAAATTAATTGCAAATGATAATACTCATTTTACTGTCATAAATTACAAGTCTGACAGTACTAAGCATTAGGATGGCTGTGCAAAGTGGGGTTTCTAATACTATGGATGAGAGTAAAATGTGGTATAATCACTTCGAAAAACAACTTGGCATTATCTTGCAAAATGGAACATTTGTTTTTGGTTTGGCTTTTTTTCTTTTTTTTTACATTTTGTTTCTTTATTTTGTTTTTCAAATAGATAATACCTTTCTTTTTTTCCTTCTTTCTTTAGAGTAATCTCTATGCCCAATGTGGGGCTTTAACTCACAGTCCGATCAAGAGTCCTGTGCTCGGGGCACCTGGGTGGCTCAGTGGGTTAAAGCCTTTGCCTTCAGCTCAGGTCGTGATCTCAGGGTCCTAGGATCAAGCCCCATATCGGGCTCTCTGCTCCGTGGGGAGCCTGCTTCCCCCTCTCTCTCTGCCTGCCTCTCTGCCTACTTGTGATCTCTGTCTGTCAAATAAATAAATAAAAATCTTTAGAGTCCTGTGCTCTACCAACTGAGCCAGCCAGGTGCTCCCAAACTGAATATTTATATGCACTAAATTCATTAATTCTATTCCTAGATATATATGCTGGAGAAATTATTGCACAGAAACACCCCAAAAAAATTCATCAATAGAGAATAGATAAACTGTGGGCTGTTTAAATTTTATATTTCAGTTAATTAATATTACTATAAGCATAGGAATGAATAAACCAAACTCAAAAGCCTCTACATAAAGGATTAGATTAGATCTATAATGCTGAGTAGGAAAAAAACAAGTTACAGCTGATACACTATGGCTCCATTTCTATAACTGGCAAAAACAAGCAAAACTAAACTATGTATTGTTCAGAGATAAATGTCTGTATGGTAAAATTATAAAGATATAAGCATAGGAATGATAAAAACAAATCTCAAGATTGTGGTTACTGGGGCGCCTGACTGGCTTAGTCGGTTGAACATGCAACTCTTGATCTCAAGGTTGTGAGTTCAAGCCTCATGTTGGATGTAGAGTTTACTTAGGGGGAAAAAAAAAAAGGATGGAGAGCAGAAGCAGAGAGAGAGAAGGAAGACTTCCCCTTGTGGAGGTGAGGGATGGAGCTGGCGGAAACCAGAGTTGGTGTTGCAGACTGGATTTCCTGGGAAGCCAACTGGGAGAGATGAGGGTGAAAGCAACTAATCATCCAGGCTCTAGGGATCAGCACCTGCGAAAGGGAGGCAGCAGGGTGGGCAGGAGCGGGTGGGCAGGGAAGAGGGAGGCGGGCTCACGGAGGCCTTGGCTGACCCTTGGGGAGCACAGATGCTGGGATGGCTTTCCAGGGCTGTCCTGCACTACATGAAGGGGCTGGGCCTCGAGCCTCTGTCACTTTCTGTGGGTGGTTGGCCCCCAGGGAAAGGGTGTGACCTTGGGCCTGGTGGCTCTCTTCAGCTGAGGGCAGTTTCCGGAGAGGGCAGAGGGCTCTGAGGTAGCAGCCCACCCAGCTGTGGTGGGAATGAGGCCTGGTTCGGAAGGGGGTCCTGGGGGCGCCTCACCGCAACTGGGACAGACAGGCGTCATTAGAATGTGAGACTCGTTGGACAAATGAATGTGGAAGACAAAGAAAGAGAGCTACTGATTTTTTACTCTGAAAAGAGATGTTGGTTCCTGAGCTAGGAAGGAGAGGGGGAAGAGGTTAGATAGATGGAAATCCAAAATGATTATGAGAAGGGTGTTGAGGGGGGAGAAGCGACAATGAGGTGGGTGGTCTGACATGGTAACAGCAATGAGAGCAGTATTTGGACAACACCGTTCAGCTTACCGGAGCTTCCGTGTCCTTTCATGGCATTTGCCCTCACAACACCCCTGCGAGGTATTATCATGCCCATTTAACAAATGAGCAGTCTGGGGCTCAGGCTAAATGATGTGCCCATAAGATCACAGAGGATTAGGCACCTGGCTGGCTCAGTCCAAGGAGCATGCGGCTTGATATCTCAGGGTCCTGAGTTGGGAGCAGAGATTACTTAAAATAAATTTTTTTTTTTTAAGATCACAGGGGTGCCCAGGTGGTTCAGTCCTTAAGCCTCTGCCTTCAGCTCAGGTCATGATCCCAAGTTCCTGGAATGGAGTCCCCCCATCGGGCTCCCTGCTCAGCAGAGTGTCTGCTTCTCCCTCTGCCCCTCCCCCTCTACACTCTCTCTGTGTCAAATAAATACATAAAATCTTTTTTAAAAAAGCAGTTCTCGGGGCACCTGGGTGGCTCAGTGGGTTAAAGCCACTGCCTTCGGCTCAGGTCATGATCCCAGGGTCGTGGGATCGAGCCCCGCATCGGGCTCTCCACTCTGTGGACAGCCTGCTTCCTCCTCTCTCTCTCTCTGCCTCTCTGCCTACTTGTGATCTCTGTCTATCAAGTAAATAAATAAAATCTTTTTTAAAAAAAGCAGTTCTCAGAATAATAATAATGATAATTAATTGATTGATTGATTTAAAAAATCACAGAGCAATGGTCTTGACAACAGATGTCCTCACTCCTCATTTTGACAAAAGCTTTCAGATATACTTTGGCTCTTACGGGTCTGTGGGCAGGAGATAGCTTGCGTTTGCCTTTCAGAAGTCACGTCCTGAACCTTCAGTTTCTTGGAGGGATTAGCTGGATTTCCTTTCTTCTATGATGGTTCCCTGTGATCCTTCTAGAAGAGACTAATAATTTGCATATGATAGCTACAAAGAAAAAAAGAAGGCATTTCTAAGTCATTTTTTTCATTTTGAGGACATTTAGCATCCAGGTACAAATGTACTGCCTTCCCCGAAATAAAACATTAATTCTCTTTCCAAGATAGGATACCAGTTAGATCATCAAAATCCATCCTATTTGGGGAGCCTGAGTGGCTCACCCTGTTAAGGGTCGACTCTTGGTTTCAGCTCAGGTCCTGAGATTAGCCCTGAGTCGGGCTCTGTGCTCAGTGCTGTGTCTGCTGGAGATTATCTCCCTCTCCCTCTCCTCCTCCCTTGCGCACTTGCTCTCTCTCTCTCAAATACATAAATAAAATCTTTTTTTTTTAAGATTTTATTTATTTATTTGACAGACAGAGATCACAAGTATGCAGAGAGGCAGGCAGAGAGAGAGAGAGGAGGAAGCAGGCTCCTCGCCGGGCAGAGAGCCTGATGTGGGGCTCAATCCCAGGACCCTGGGATCATGACCTGAGCCGAAGGCAGAGGCTTTAACCTGCTGAGCCACCCAGGCGTCCCCATAAATAAAATCTTTAAAAATGAAATCAAATCTTTGAAATCCATCCAATGAGAACCAAACCTTCGTGAACTGAGATGAGGAAATGCATTTACCTTACTTCCTGCCACTCACTCTTTTAAATAAAAAGCTGCGAATTCCCTTCTAAGGGGTGAGATCTATTTCGTGATCTCAACCACAAGTCAATGGGCCCCAGGGTTCAGATAGCAGAACCAACCTGTGGCTCAATCTGAGTCTCCAGAATTCCTTAAATACTGGCCTTTCCTCTGCCATGAACTGAAAGGAACTTTCCCTCGGGACTGAATTGGCAACTCTATTTGCAATTATGGACTAAAGACTGATTCCTGGCCAAGGCGAGATGGTGAACTGAAAAGATCCTGGAAGCACGTGGATGTGGTCCTATTTTCCTGACAGTTGCCCAAGTGAAACATTTACTTGAAATTTAACTGCCTCCAAGGCAGGAATTTCTAAAATTCTAGAAGCAGCTTCCCTATCAATGCTTTTACACTTTTCAGGTCTTTCGACTTTAAAAAGCTTGTGATACTTTGCTAGGTGATTAAAACCCATTTGGAATTAAATACAGTTGTCCTGATCGTGTCAAAAATGATGAAGTTGCTTCTTAGAGCGTAGTTTACTGTTGGATTATTTTAAATTGATTCGTACTGCCATCTAGTGGTACATTTCATTGCAAATTTCAACCCCTTATAGTGCATTTCTGTGGGTCCAGTGGGTTACCCTTAAAAACATTGTAGAATCAAGGGTTTATGCTTGCAGATATAGAGAGAACTCGTCCTCTGTAAGCATAAAAGTCCTATAATATACCTTATAGACTAACAAAAAAAAATTTTAACATAAACATGGAAAGGAGCTCCCAACAGAGATCCTCTTAAACCACAGAGACTCCTAGCATTAACATTTTTTTACTTTTATCTTTAATTTTTACCATAATTATCCCACATAAGCTGTTTCTTTCTCCTAGATAAATAAATACAATCCTGGATGATTAATTTGTTGGTCATTCCACTTGGAAAGGCAGGAACACATTGCTGTGTAGGCTCAAAACCTAGTTCAGAACTTGCAATCCGTGTGCCCTTGGACTAGTTATGAGACAGCTGCATGCCTCAGTTTCATAATCTGTAAAACAGGGATAATCATCAAATCTACCTCAGAGAGTAGTATAAGAGACACTACACTCAGGCCAGAAACTAGCACAAAGTAAGGGCTCAGTGCAAACACAAGATTCCATACATCCGTAGATCACTGGGAGCCTAATTTGCATAGCCCCTCAATATGCCAGGATAGCAGAAGAGCCCCTGTTGTATTCCATTTGCAAATAGATCTTTAGACACAACAGGACCCACAGTCAGGTCTCTGGATACTAGAATCACCATATGATCCAGCAATTCTAGATAAATACCTACAAGAGTTGAAAACAGAGACTCAAACGAGTATTTATACTCTGAAACTCACCACAGTATTATTCACAGTAGCTGAAAGGTGAGAACAACCCAGATGTGCATCAGCAGATGAATGAATAGAGATTTATACATTCAAGGGAATATTTTTCAGTTTTAAGGAAGAGTGAAATTCTAATATGTGCTAACCACGCATGTCGATGAACCTTGGAAACATTGTGCTAAGTGAACTAAATCAGACAGGAAAGAGTGAGGGTCTGATTCTGCCATATATGAAGTACTTGAAATATGCAAATTCGCAGAGACACGAAATAGCATAATGATTACCAAGGGCTGGACGCCTGAGGAACGGGGAGTTACTGTTTAAGGAACAGAGTTTTAATTTGGAATGATGAGAAAGTTCTGGATTGGAAGTAGTGGTGACAGTTGCCCAACAATGTGAATGTGTTGAATGCCCCTGAAACTGGACACTTAACAATGGTGAAAATGGTAGCTTGTATGTTACATGTATTTTACCACAATGAACAAAAGAGGCTGGGCCAGAGACCGGGCCACACAGTCCTCCTCCTCAGTCTTTAACCTTATTACATACACAGGACAGGGATCCTAGGCGGTGGGCACCAGCACCTCAAAGGAGGCCCCAAAGCCTTCTGACTCTGCCCCTCCATGCACATGCGCACACGCACTCACGCATGCACAGACACACACACACAGGCAGACACACACGGGTATCTTTCCACGTTACCTTCTGACTGTTGGAATGAGGACAAACAGGCAGTGCTCCAGAATCCTGGAAAGTCTCGGGGGCTTGTGTGACAGACTTTAACCTGAGTCCTTCTCTTCCCCTGAGGCTATCTTGGACTAGGAAACCGGAGTTAAAGATTTACTTAAAGATTTTTTTAAAGATTTATTTATTTGTTTGAGAGAGAGAGAGAGGGGGACTGTGAGGAGGGGGATGGGCAAAGGGAGAGAATCTCAAGAAGACTCCCCACCCACTGTGAGGCCCTAACGGTGGCTCTACAGCAGCACCCATGAGATCATAACTGGAGCCCTTATAGTTTTAAAAATACAAAAGCAGGAGTGCCTGGGTGGCTCAATCGGTTAAGTGTCTGCCTTTGGCTCAGGTCCTAATCCCAGAGTCCTAGGATCAAGTCCTTCATCAGGCCCCCACTCCCTGCTCAGTGGGAAGTCTGCTTCTCCCTCTCCCGCGGTGCCACCCCCACCCTTGCTTGTGCATTCTCTCTCCCTCTCAAATAACTGAATAAAATCTTTTTTTTTTTTTAAGTACCAAAGTGGGGGCACCTGGTTGGCTTAGCCAGTTAAACAACTGACTCTTGATCTCAGCTCAGGTCTCAATCTCAGGATCATTGGGCTCGATGCTAGGTTTAGAGCCTGCTTAAAAAAATAAATATAAAATGGAAGTATGAAAATATCCCCCCAAAAAGTGTACATGATTCTAATTTTCATTCGTAGGCAAAGAGTAAATGTCAACAATCTCGATGCCTATTGATTAATGCTGAGAAACAGCTTGAGTGAACCAGTGAAGCAAAAGATAAGCCAGATCCAGAAACAGCTGTGGCACTTCCCCCCAGGGAGGGACTGGACGCCGGAGACAGCTCAGCAGACGCAGAGCTGACAACCTGCTCCTCTACGCTTCATACTCAGAGTAAGTAACTGCGTATGCGAAAGGAGCTGGGGACAAACAAAACCAAAAAGGTTCTTGTCCCAAACCCTACCAAGAAGCAGCCTGCTTGGAAAAACAGTTCTGGCCTAGCATTTTGAAAATATCTTAATGACGAGGTACCCATTTTCTCAGTGTGTGTGTGTATTTTTTTTTTTTTAAGTAGGCTCCACACTCAGCCTGAGGCTTGAACTCAGCACCCTGAGACCTAGAGTCACACGTTGTATCAAGTAAGCCAGCCAGGTGCGCCTATTCAATAACCCACAGACAAGTATTTATGGGGTACCCATTATACCCAAGACATTGTCCTAGGTACTGCAAGGTATGAAAAATAGTCTAATGAATTGTCTTTGTCTTCAAGGAATTTACAAACTTCTTAAGTAAAATAACATGAAAACCTAAACACTATAAGATAATGCTGTAAGTGAAGTTGCAAGGAAGGAAATAACTAAATAACACAGCAAACCAGATCGGCTTTGAAGGTATCTGGACCTTAATCTCAGATTTGCTATTTTCTAGCTTTGTGGATTTAGGATTTAGGCAAAATTACTTACCTGTCTGCCTCAATTTTCTCGTCTGTAAAATTGGGCTAATAAGGTATTTGTTACTGAGATATCTCACAAGGTTGTTGTAAGGACCGAAATATATATGTATATACTTATATAATAATGTTACATATATATGTACACACACATATATATACAGGGTCTGATATAGAAGGGATGCTCCATTTTTAAATATAGGTTACAGGCTATTAAGAAGAAAGAAATAGGGGTGCCTGGGTGGTTCAGTCAGTTGAGCATCTGCCTTTGGCTCAAGTCATGATCTTAGGGTCCTGGGGTCAAGTCCGCATTGGGCTCCTTGCTCAGCAGGGAACCTTCTTCTCCCCCTCCCTCTGCCTACTGCTCCCCCTACTTGTGTTCTCTCTCACTGTCAAATAAATAAGTAAGATCTTAAGAAAAAGAAGAAGAAGAAAGAAAGAAACCAGGCTGGAATACGAAATGTGCTGGGAGATACAAAGAAAGTGGTTTTTGATCTGGCCTTAAGACCAAGCCAGCTTTAAACTATCTGGAAGGAAATGGGCCTGCCTGGCCCAGCTGGAGAAGCGTGCAGCCCTTGATCTTGAAACAGTGAGTTCAAACCCCACACTGGGTGCGGAGATTACAAAAATAAATAAATAAATAAACTTTTAAAAATAAAATTAATGATCTGGGAGGAGAAGGGAAGGGTGAGGTAGGAGAACCCAGCATGTTCTGAGCATTTGCAGGAACTGAAAGGATAGCTTTGACATCGGCCTGCCACCACCAATAACGATTCCACTCCCTGTAATAAGGAATTATAGAACAGATCCGAATAATGGCTGACCCCATGTCGGTGATTAGCCCACTTAAGTCCTCACAACAATGCTATGAGGTAGTAATGGTACCAACCCATTCTACAGAGAAAAAAAACTGAGGCTCAGAGTTTAAATAATGTGCCCAAGGTCTTGTGGTTACTGAGCAGGAGAGCTGGGCCTGAACCCCACCCCTGCCCCCCAAACCTCAGTCTCACTCCAGACCTGGGCTCTTAACTGCTGTTGTTAAGCTTTTCACTGATTAATCAGTAACCCATTGTTCACTCTCCTTAACATTTTCCCACAGCCTAGCCAAATTCCAAGACAACAAAACAGAAATCTCTTAGGGAAGGTAATTTTAAATTAGCTCAAGTTAATATTAAGCCAACAAAACATTATCTGAATATGTCCCAAAGTAATGACTCTTAATCTTCAGGTGTCAGGGACCCCTTTGAAAACCTTATAGCAGTTAAGGTCCCTTTTCCTAGAAATGTGTACATATATACACATATATAAAGTGTGCATAGAATTTCAGGGATTTCCCAAAGCCCATGGAGGAACCCTAAGTTAACACCTCTTTTTTTTTTTTTTAAGATTTTATCCATTATTTGACAGAGAGAGACAGCAAGAGAGGGAACACAAGCAGGGGGAGTAAGAGAGGGAGAAGTAGGCTTCCCGCAGGGAGCCCGATGCGGGGCTCGATCCCAGGACCCTAGGATCATGACCTGAGCGGAAGGCAGACACCCAACAACTGAGCCACCCAGGTGCCCCCCTAAGTTAACATCTCTTGACCTCACAATTTGCAGAGGAAATAAAGCCCCCTGGAGTGCACATGGCCTGGATAGAGGGGGATTTCACATACATGTCCCGATGACCTCATTAGTAGAGGTAATCAAGGGTGCCGGGGCAGGAAGCAGCGCTGCCTACATACATATTCAAACCACAGACTTTCTCTTCAACCACATACATTTCATTGAATAAGGATCTGAGTTCTTGGCAAGCCTCCCAGTATGTGGCTGCTGATGTTTCTGTTCTGCAACTGAAAAGGGAGCAGGCCAAGGGTCCAGCCTTCTGGAGGAAGCCTGTGTGGCCAGATGGTGTTGCTCCTGCCCCACATACCCACCAGGTACCACTGGCAACTGGAGTAGGGAGAAGCCACTTCCAGCCAAGGAACCAAGAAAAAGCCAGAATCAACCCATCTCCAGGCGTGTCCTTGAACAGTCCGGCCCCAGGGGGCTGGGGAAATAGAAATGATGCATTAATCCTAAACCCTTTCAGTCAGAAGCCGTAACTGCTTCCTTTGATTTCTCACCATTCCCAGCACAGAGCTGGGTGACAATTAAATGCTGCCAAGTACATGCGGGCCAGAGGTTACTCCGAGAGCAAGGATCACCTTAGGAAATTAACAAGAGAGCAGACTTCCTGTTCACTGTCAGAAGACAGGATCAATGTTAAATCATGACTACACTGAAGAGTGCTTTGGGCAGGAGAGGCTTGGTCCTTTGAGGTTGTCTTCAGTCCTTTGGTTCCCTGAAAGGAGCTGGCTGCAAAGCACCTTGGAGGAGCTCTTCATCTCTTAACTTGGAGATAAAGCAAAGGCCTTGGAGAAATCAGCTGGATTTATTTATATCCTATATCCTTAAAGCAAACAAACAAAGAAGAATTTGAGGGGCACCTGGCTGGTTCAGTCAGAAGAGCATGAAACTTTTGATCTCAGGGTCATAAATTCCAGCCCCACACTGGGGGTAGAGATTACTAAAAATAATAAACTTTTAAAAATTTGAAGAGGGTTTATAGTAAAAGATACAATAGACTTGAGAAAATAGAACCCAGGATTAAAGAAAAAAGGAGAAGCAGATGTAATTCCCCTAAAATGTATCACAGTTACAAATTTGACTCTACGCTTCTTGAATAAAAAGAGAGACAGTAAGTTTCCTGGCTCTCATTAGAAAAAAAATTAAATGCCGGGATGCCTGGCTGGCTTGATCGGAAGGAAGAGCATGTGGCTCTTGCTATCAGGGTCATGAGTTTGAGCCCCATGATGAGGGTAGAGATTACTTAAATAACTTAAAAATTAAAAAAAAAAAAAAGGAAAGAAAATGCCAGTTTGTAAGGGGAGACACAACTCTTTCCTGGCACTCAATTCTGGTGAAATTTTCTCATATGCAACGTACATAAGGAACTGCAGTCACACCAGGTCCTGTCCTCAACAACCACTTTGTGGCTTCGGGTCTTCAAAAAGTCAGTTCAGGGCACCTGGGTGGCTCAGTTGATTAAGCGTCTGCCTTCGGCTCAAGTCATGATCCCAGAGTCCTGGGATCAAGCTCTACATTGGAGTCCTTGCTCAGCAAGGACCCTGTTTCCTCCTCCTCCTCTGCTCCCTACTCATGCTTGCGCTCTCTCTCTAGTGCTCTCTCTCAAATAAATAAATAAAATCTTTTTTTAAAAAAGTCACTATCACGAAAATCAAAGGTGCGATAACATGTTCAGGATGAAAAGATAGAAGATACTGAAGAGACAGAAACATTTTCAATGTGCGTATCTTGGTTGGTGAAGAAATTTGAATATGGACTCCGAGGAGATATAGGGAATTATTACTAGGTACGATAATGGCATTTTGGTGGTGTTAAGGATCCCTTTCCCCTTCATTTACTTTTGGAAATGTATCTGGAAGTATTTAGAGGTAACTTGGAAATGGTTCCAAAAACAGACAGATACGTATCCAGGGAATGATATCTTACAAAATGTTAACCAACGTTTTGCAATAAGAAGTGAGAAAAGGAAGGCGTAGGGGAATATCTCAGAGGTGTGTGTACCCTACATGTGCCAGAGAGAAAAGCCTGCAGGCTTCCCTGGGCACGCCAGACTGGGAGGAAGGAAATGGACAGAGTTATGGCTCCATATGGAAGGCTGGAGCCCCCATACCTCAGAGTGTAACCATATTTGGAAGTAGGGTTGAAAGTGAGATCATTAAGCAGGACCCTCTTCTGATGTGTCTGGTTTCCTTACACGAAGAGGACATTTGGACACAGACCCATACAAGGAGTGATGTGAAGACACAAGGAGACAGCCATCGACAAGCCGAGGAGATAGGCGCGGGGACAGATCCATCCCTCAGGGGCCTCAGAAGGAACCTACTCTGCTGACATCTTGATCTCAAACTTTGATCCTCCAAAAACAAAACAAAACAAAAACAAAAAGAACTTATAGCCTTCAGAACTATGAGAAAATAATTTAAGATGTTATTTATTTATTTATTTATTTGAGGGGGGGAGCAAGAAAGAGAGAGAAGGAACGGGTGGAGGGGAAGAGATAGGGGGGAAAGCAGACTCCTCATTGAGCAGGAAGCCTGACCGGGGGCTCGACCTGGGGACCCCGAGATCATGACCTGAGCTGAAGGCAGATGCTTAACCAACTGAGCCACCCAGGTGCCCTGAGAAAATAAATTCCTGTTGCTTAGGCCAGCTCTAGCAAACTAATACAGCACTCCTGGATTTGTCACCAGAGCCCAGGGTCTTATCCGTATACCCACAAGGCCCTGACAACCTGGCAAACAGAGCTTTGACTCATCAGAAAGCAGTTGCCCTATGTAGGCTGGGACATACACACTCCACACACATACACACACACACTCCCAGATCCCAGAGCACTGCACATCTGAACAGCTACAATCCAAGCCTGACACATGCCGATCCCCTCCTTTCCTAAGTGCTTTCTGGTATCTCTGTCTTAAAAATTAAGAAGCGTGTGTGTGTGTGTGTGTGTGTGTGCGCACACGCATACACACTGGAGAAAAGGGAATCTAGCTCTAAAAACCTTGTAGCTATTTCTTTACACTAATTGATCATTTCACTAATTGATCAAGCATTGATATCTAGCACTTAAAATTACAATTGATATTCATTTGGGTGCTCTGCTGCCATACTTGATTGTTAAAATATTCATGTAACTTGGCACTTGCTGATAAAATAGCATCACTGTCCTCTGGGAACCTGGATGGCTCAGTTGGTTAAGCAACTACCTTGGGCTCAGGTCCTCATCCTGGAGTCCTGGGATCATGTCTCGCATCGGGCTCTCTGCTTGGTGGGGAGCCTGCTTCTCCCTCTGACCCTCCCCCCTCTCATGTTCTCTTTCTCTCATTCTCTCTCAAATAAATAAACAAAATCTTAAAAAAAAAAAATAACATCACTGTCCTCATCACCCCAGCCCCTCTCTGGAAATTCCCCATGATCCAGGAGCTAACAGCTAACGATTAAGGCCTCACACCCAGAGGCCCTCCAGAACCTGCTCCCACAGTCTTGCCCTCTATTCCAGTAAGACGGACGCTGTCTCTGCCCTTGCTAGTTGCGACGTGCTTTTCAAGTTCATCCCTGGCTCGTATGCTCTTCAGCACTGCCCTCTAAATTCTTTAGGATGCATATTTCACAGCAACTCCAAAGCATATACTGCTCATATTTCCTTACAGAAGAATCTGAAGCTCAGAGAAATTAAGTAATTAGCCCAAGTCACAGGCAGAGCTGGAAACCACTGCTCCTTATTTTCTGACTGTATCCCACTGGGATTGGTAGGTCAGAATTATTTTATCTTTAGAAGAGAGAGAGAAAAACAAAACAAAACAAAAAAGACCAAGCAGCTGAAAAGAGTTCAGAGGCTACGGCCCCAGGGTCCTGGAGAGTCTGGGTGTCCTCAGGGTTTCCCTTTTCTCCAGGTATCATCTCCCCCTGTGAAAGCACAGGTGCTAGCTCATAGTAAAGATTCACAAAGAACAAGCAGTCTGCGACCAAACAGCTTTCTAAAGCTCTGACAGAAGCTTCTGGAACTCCAGAGAGCTCCTCACCTACAGGGATGGTATCCCTTGGAGGGCAAGGCAGGAGGGAGCAGGTGGGGATGACCCATTTAACCTTACAAAGCAGCAGCCGTCTGAGGACCCCTGCTCCCACCCCCGACCCCCAGGCCCCTCGGGGGGTTACAGCCCCGGGAACCCTGAGCTCCAGTCCCTAACCCTCGGTCAGACCAGGCAACACTGGGAGGGAGGCCCTCCTCCCTTCACCTTCGACCTTGCCGGTGATTTCCTGGTGACCTTCTAACTTTACTCTTGCCTTTCTCATGGCACTTAACCCCTGCGTGACCTGCAGACTCTCACCCTAAAAACCAGGCCTGCTAACCAGCTGGCATGGATACAATAGCGCTCGGAGAGCACAAAGTCATGGGACTGAAACCAGAAGAAAACATATTCATGAGAGGAGCAGCTGGCAGCTGGAAAACAGAAGGAAAGAGAAAGGAAGGCCTGTTCCTACCTCCTACGGGACGCGATTAATTGGGGATTTCAGAGCAAGAGTCACTAGACTTGCCTAAGAAACCCCTCTTCTAATGAAGGCAGTGAGGCCCATCACGGCTTCCCCCCGGGTTCCCAGCAGTGATCAGCGGTGAAATCCCCTGGCAGGAGCTTTGAGACCGAAAGCGGTGGGGGCGGGGAGTGGGCTGACTTGGGCAGTCAAGATGCTCCTCATGTAATTCTTCCCTGCAATGAAACATGGAAGAAATCTTCCTGCGGGCGTGTGTTATTGTTGAAGAGTGTTATTCATTTTAGAATTTACAAGTAATATGTTTTCATTGAAGAAGAAAATGTAAAGAAGAAAAATAATGTAAAACGTTTTTTAAAAAGACAAGAGAGAGAAAAGTTGTCCAGAATACAACCAGGACATAACTACTGTCAACATTTAATATACCTCTGCTCTTCGCACACAGAGTAACTAGATGCTGCTTTCTGTGCCCTTAAGAGCAGATGGTGAACACTTTTCCAGGTCAGGATAGCAGCTTCGGCCACCTCCCGTCTAGTGGCCACTCTGTGTTTCTTTCTTCCTTTCTTTTTTCTTTCTTTAAGGATTTTATTTCTAAGCAATCTCTACACCCAACATAGGGCTTGAACTCACAACCCTGAGATCCAGAGTCCCTTACTGAGCCATCCAGGAGCCCCTCACCATGTGCTTCTTTATACGGATAAAAGAGAGTTTAAGCCAGTTCCCTGCTGTGGTGCTTTTGGATCCTTGCTGGATGGAATTTAAATTCTTTTATGAAGCAGCAGACACAGACTAACAGAGGTGATATCCTGGCCTCTCCAAGTTCCCAAAGGCACCACCTGCGCCACTCCCTATCTGACTACTCTGCATTTTGTACACAGTGCTCCCTCACAATCCCCTCTCAGATCCCGTCCAGGTTAGCCACGCCAGGACCATGTGTTGTAGGGGCCATAGTAGCATCTTCTCTTACTTTGGCTTTCCCCTCTCAGCCCTTGGAGATAACAGATGATGAAAAAGGGCAGTTTTAGCTAGATCTTGTCTCCAGAATCCTATATTTTTTATTATTTTTTTTATTATTCCAGAATCCTATATTTTTTATATTTTTTTATTTTTTTATAATCCTATTATGTTTTTTATTAGTGGACAGTGACTTCCGGATCACACTGTTGCCATCTCTCCGCCCACATTAGAGTCTCTGGCTGATCAGACAAAGGCCCTTGGAACTGTCTGGCAAGGGCTTTAAATGCTGCTGCAGGGAGAGAGAGTGGAGACAGCACACAGCGGAAGAGACACCAAGTAGGGAATGTGTAAACGCTTGCACGCACATGCACACGTACACATAGAGGCATGCACACACACACACAGGCACACACATGCATGTGCACATATAGGCACACACAAACATGCACACACAAACACAGGCACACACAGAGATGTTCCAGGCCCTTTGCAATACAAAATGAGAAGCTTCCTTAAGGAGGCAAAAGTTGTATGTTATGCATTTCAGAGGGAGAAAAGGCAGACCTCAGGACTGCTGGTGAGAGTCTGCTCTGGCCCCACAGAAGGGATGCCCGTGTGGGCGGCATCCTGGGGCTGCCGAGCCAGCTTAGGGCTGAAACTACATTGTCAGTACACATTTCACACCACGGCAACCTCTTCGTTTTTTCTAGTCTCCGTGAGATGCTGTAAGATCGCTCCCTGTCTCACTTCCTCATTGTGGCATTAAGAACGCCTTTGAGACACCCCTGAGCCTTTAAATGACTAAGACACCACCTCTGAGGTCAAGAGAGCTGGGGTGGGAGTCCGGGGAGGCCACTCCTGCTTTGGGCACTCCTCCCCTTAACAGGCCCAGGGCTGGAAGCCGCTCCCCAGGCCCATCTGGCAGGGAGTGCCCGAAGGCAGCGGAGAGCCACACCCTTGACTTCCCAGTTCCCTTCCCTTCTTCGTAGCCATCCTCTCCAGAGGTCCCGGACTTGAAAACGCAAAGCCCCTTTTGTGTTTTCTTCCTTGGTCTCTCCTACACCTAAGCAGCACTCTTGTCAAGCTCTCTGGGGTCTTTCTTCCCACTTCCCTGCTTGCATTTCTTGCTTTGCATTTCCACAGTGATCACCCAAACTGGGGCCTGTCCCCTCCCCTTGGACTGAAGACCCAGCCTCCTCCGGTTTCTGGGGCCTGTCCCCTCCCCTTGGACTGAAGACCCAGCCTCCTCCGGTTTGTCCTCACCCCTCACCACTCCCACTCCACCTTGTTAACTCCTCCCAGCCCGTGCTCACCACCAGACTAAGAACCCTAACAGACGATGTGCATGATGTTGGCCGCCTGCTAGAAAGTTCTCAGCGGGTCCCCAGGGCCTGGCAGGAAGAGCCCACCACAGCTAGGCTTTGTCCTGCTCTCTGACCCTTTTCTTGTCTGGCTGCTTCCATCCATCTCCCAGATGTGCTGAGCCATCAGTTCTCCCTGAGATGCTCATCTTTCCCTGGAGTCCCACCCCTGGAATGCCTCACCTTACCTTTGTCATCTTTACCTTTGGAGTCAGAATGACCATTTGAAGCAAATCTCCACAAATCTCACTTATCTCTCAACCACAAGAAAGAGCTCCCTCTTCTGTGGCTTTATTCTTTGTACCTTTCACTACCCTGTATTTTATTAGCTGCTTCATGTCTTATCTCTCCTGTTGGATTACATTTCCTGAAGGGCGGAGGCTGAGTTTTGCTGGTCACCGTAGCTCCTGCAGCCCCGGGAAAAACTGAGTTTCTGGGAGCTGGCTCAGTAATTACCGGTGATTAACCTGGCAGCTCTCTCAGATACACTACACCCTTGAAGATGTGGTCCCTGGCCCTGGAAGGTGCAAAGGCTCATTCACCTCCTGGATTCCCCCAGGCCTGAGAGCAGATGCCTACATTTGCAAAAAAAAAAAAAAAAAAAAAAGAAAGGCAAGCTTAGGCTAGTGTTAGGGACTGAACTGGGCCCCTCCCCCAATCCATATGTTGAAGTCCTAATCCTCAGTGTGGCCTTATTTGGAGAGAGAGTCTTTGCCAAGGGGATCAAGTTAAATGAGGTCATTAGGGGTCCTTACAGGAAGGAGACTTGTGGACCCACAGACTGACTTGCAGAGAGCAAACAGGAATGTGAGGATCCAGGAAGAGTATCATCTACAAGCCAAGGAGCTCGGGAGCCCACCAGAAGCTGGGAGGGAAGCCTGGAATAGATCTTCCCTCACCGCTCTTAGAAGGCACCAACCACACTGACACCCTGCGATCCAACTTCTAGCTCCCAGACCATGAGACCGTCAGTTTCTGTTGTTCTGAGCCGGCCGGTGTGTGGTGCTGTGTTAGGGAAGCCCCAGTAAACTCCTGAGAAACATGAGGTGGACAAAGCCAGGTCTCTGAGATCCGCTGAGCCGCGAGGAGCCC